>KE152146.1:103555-127917 GCA_000411095.1 Aethionema arabicum | reverse complement strand
CGCCGCCTAGCGCCGCCTAGCACCGCCTAACTACCACCAAATCTGACTCCCGCCTAATACATCCGCTTTTAGAAAAATCGAGGCGGTCTATGCCTAGCGCCTAGGCGGCCACCTAGCCCGCTTTTTAGAACATTGCTCTAAAGTAAATACAAAATTAAAGAAAAAGTATAGCTTAAATTTGGGTAAATAAAGTTGTAATTTCAAATTTCAATTTGGGATTTTTGTTTGAAAAACTTTGTTATTAAGATTTAAAATTTTAAAATTCTGGTTACTAAAATTTAGGGTTTAAAATATTATTTTGAAAGTTAGAGGGTTTTCATCAAACAAAAATATTTTAGAGTTTAAAAAACACTATTTTGATAATTGAGATTTGTTTTTACGAGTGAAAATAGTTTACCATGATCTCTTATTTTTCAATTTTGGTGAAAGTTAAGTCCATTAGATCCTTGTATTTCTGCTAAATGTAGACTTTGATAATATTTATCTCGTTTTACAAGTATTGTCTCTCTTGAAATATTAGATTATAGACGCTAGATACTCTAAAAGGATAAGTGTACAACTATTTTACTATATATATATATTAACTTTGAAATATAAATAATAAAAAAGTTTCTTAACCACTAAAATTGACTACGAGACATTCTGTAAACAATATTTAAATGTGAAATTTATTTAATATTTTAAAATTCCCACAACTTGATCAATTTGAAATATCTTTTATTTAATGATATTAAAAATAATTTTGCAAAGAACCTTTTTTTTTTCTTCGGCCCTTTTTATAATCTTTTCATTTCTCACGATACACCATTTTAAAATGTTCATAAGAAAGTAATTCTTAATTACTAAGAAAAAATAATATATATTTGTTGAGAAGAAAATGACAATACATGACTAGGTATCCTATAAATATTATTAGGGATATTATTAATATTAGTAATTTATAACAGGATAACTCATCCAATTATATAAAGAGAAAACATATTAAAAAATAAATAAATATAAAAAGTTTTTCAGAGCTACACAAAATTCTAATTATTTTAAAAAAATGTACAAACAAATTTATAAATAGACAAAAATACCTTAGTTTATTTAAAAAAATTAATTTTACCTCTTCTAAGCCCTAAATTTTAAACTTTAAACATTCGACCCCAAACCCTAAAGCATACATATACCATCAACCCTACACACTTTAACATAACCTTACAAAAGTATAAAAATCCAAAAAATTGATCTATTTATAATCTTCAGACTTATTTGTACAAATGATATTTCAAACTTGTAACGAGTTTATCAAAATTAAAAGAAAACATTTATCGTTTGAATTTTTTTGTCGATATTATTCTTTACTTCTATTTTCATTCTATATTAGAAGATTTCCCACTTAAAACGTATGATTACTATTTTATTTTTTAAAAAAGATCTAAAAATAACATATAAACAATTTTTATAAAATAAATATTTATAAAAAATAATTATAAACCATAAGTATTTTATAATTTCACAAATTTGAATATCTTACACAAATTGAGAGGGTATAAATAGTTAAATATAAATGGTGAAATCACAATCTACAATAGAACAAAATTATTCAACTAAAAGTATATAAAACTATAAGATCACATTTATTTATTTTTTTACAAATTTAATAAAAAAATAAAATTATGGATTATAACTCACATTCATACATATTTGTTTGAGAGATTTTGTTAAAGTCTTTTTCTAATTCTTTCTATTTTTGGTTCTCATGTAGTTGGATCTTCTAATTAGTAAAGAAATATGAATCTAAAGTGATGCTCATACACACAAAGAACAAACTAAACTCTTTATATACCAAAAATATAGTACAATTTACGAAACTATTAACACAAAAAACAATTAAAAAAACATGACATTATGCATATATTCGGCATTTGTGGAGAAATGTGTCACGTGTGTCCCACTCATTAGAGTCAGTAGAGTAGTTAATTGTTTCATATTTATTTTTCAAGGTTTTTACGGTAATTACAATTTTTTTTTTCTTTTACGGTAATTACAATTAAAAGAGTGTGTATTGTACAAATTTGTAAATAAAAATAAATAAAGTTTAAAAATAATACGAATTTTCTATAATATTTTCTTTTAACATGTCATAAATTTATTTTATTTAATTGTAAATAAATAGGATGTCGAACATCTACCTATATCCCCGTTAATTCAAAATTTCAATTATTTTTAATAAGATATGTGTTACCGATTTAATATATAAATTTTAATCAGCATTTTTTTAAGATACAGTAATTCGACGTATATTTTGAAATATACACATGTTTGTGTATTATTACACAAATACACATTCTTATGATTATATTTTAGAATTTATTGATTATAACTAGAAGTAATTGATTAAATTTTAGAGTTATTTTATGTAGATAAATATAGTATGTTAAAAAATACACATTTTTAGTATTGGTTTGTTTATTTCATGCATTCTATACAACAAGCAACCGTTATCAAAAACTTAAATGTGATAAAAGTTAAATCTATGATTATTAAATAATCAAAAAACGTTACTTAACATAACAGTTCTTCTACAGAATTACTACTATTATTTTTACTTTATATTCATAACCGAAAAAAAAAAATCAAAATGTACAATTTTATATTTACTTAAAAATTTACAATATCTGAACAGATAATTCATATATTTTTTTAATTGATAAAATTCGGAGGATATATCTTTTTTTTTTTAACTCGAATTTGGAGAATATCTCTAGGAATAACAATTTAAAAATTATTTTTATTTAAAATTTAAAATGTGAAAACATTTATAAATATTTCCGCGACACAAAAGATTTATCCTTCGAGAGAGACGGAATGTCGTTTAATTATAATCTCAAAGTATTAAAACGACAACGTTGTACTGCTTAGAGCAAGAATCATCTGTGACACAGAACACAAACTCCAACAATCTGAGCCGTTAAATAAATTAAGCCAATATCCACCGTTAGATGTAAATCTCGAAAGCAGTAAAGTAAGTCCATATGCCACTAAAGTGGACCCCACAATTCAACTTTCCCCCTGACCTCTCTCCACTGGAAGAACTTGATAGCACAAAAAGCAAACACTTAACGAAGAAGAAACACATTCCTAAATTATTAACACCTTCTTCGGTTTGGTTTGAGTTTTGTTTCATCAATTCTTTGAAAATCCTTTCCCTCGTGCAAATTCTCACTTCAAATCTATCTGGGTTTCGAAAAAATTACGTTTTTTTGGTTTAAGGTCTGCTTCTATGAATTTTCCTTTTTAACTTTTGGGGAATCACATTTAAGCTTATTCCTTTTTCTCTTTTGTAACGCCATTTTTATGGTAACGTGTTATGTTTAAGGAGGAGATGTTGAAAATCTCTCTGTTTTTGTTATCTTTTCTGGTTTCCACTTGTTTCTTCTGTTCATCATCAGCCCAAGCTCCAGGTAATACACTGTTTTCTTGAAATACTCTATTAGATTTTTAGGGTTTTACGTTTTGTATATGTAAAAAACTTTACTTTTTTTCATTGCTTAAGATGGCAAAAACAGTTTAAAATGTTTGAAATCTTTGTCTTTTTTGTTGTTTTAGTTGCTTTAGTACAGATTTATATCTTGATATCATATAAGTTCGTATCAAGTTAGATTGAAAAATAGGATCTTTTGTAGTTTTTGAAGTGATTTTAATACAACTTTTTGTGTAAGTTTCGGTTTTGTATATGTAAAAACTCTACTTTTTTACATTGCTTTAGATCTCAAAAACAGTTTAGAATGTTTGAAATCTTTGCCTTTTTGTCTTTTTAGTTGTTTTAGTACAGATTTCTATCTTGATATCATATAAGTTCATATCAAATTAGATTGAAAAATAGTATCTTTTGTGGTATTTGAAGTGATTTGATTACAACTTTTTGTGTAATTTTAGGTTTTGTGAGCTTGGATTGTGGAGGTGTAGACCCATTTACTGATGAACTTGGACTTAAATGGTCACCAGATGATCATCTACTCTATGGAGAAACAGCTAAGATCTCAACTCCTAATGAAACAAGAGCACAATACACTACTTTAAGACATTTCCCAGCTGATTCAAGAAAATACTGTTACAGTCTTAATGTTACAAGCAGAAATAGATATCTCATAAGAGCTACTTTCCTATATGGTAATTTTGATAACAACAACGTGTATCCGAAATTCGATATCTCCCTTGGAGCAACTCATTGGGCAACCATTGTTATCTCTGATGTTACCACAATTGAAGTTCAAGAACTGATCTTTCTTGCTACTAGTTCAAGTGTTAGTTTATGTTTATCGAACGCTACGACAGGCCAGCCTTTTATATCTACAATTGAACTTAGACAATTGAATGGTTCAATGTATTATACTTCTGAGGAAAACCAGTTTTACCTTAGTGTTTCTGCAAGAATCAATTTTGGAGCTGAAACTGAAGATCCTGTGAGGTTAGTGTCTCTCAAAGTTGTGATCTTTTTCGGGTTTTGAGTAAGGGAATGAGTTAAATTTCGTGTTTTTTCAGGTACCCGGATGACCCGTATGACAGAATTTGGGAATCTGATTTGCTAAAAAAGGCTAATTATCTTGTTGATGTTGCTGCTGGGACTATAAGAGTGTCTACTAAATTACCAATTGGTAGAAGTACCAATGATAGGCCACCGCAAAAGGTTATGCAAACCGCTGTTGTAGGAACGAACGGGTCGTTAACTTATCGGATAAATCTTGATGGTTTTCCTGGTTTTGGATGGGCATTCACATACTTTGCTGAAATTGAGAATTTAGCTGCAGATGAATCAAGAAAGTTTAGACTAATTCTACCTGATCAGCCTGAGTACAGCAAAGCTATTGTAGATATTAAGGAAAATGCTCAAGGACCGTATCGGGTTTATGAACCGGGGTATCCTAACATAAGTCTTCCTTTTGTGTTGAACTTTAGATTTGCTAAAACAGCTGATTCCTCTAGAGGACCTCTTCTTAATGCTATGGAGATTTGTAAGTATTTGCAGAAAAGTGATGGTTCATTAGACGGTAAGCTCTGCTGTTTCAAAGCTATTGATACTGTTGATTTTTAGTGTTGATTTTGAACATAACTCATTTTTAGTGTTGATTTCAAAGCTTTGAACATAACTCATTTTTAGTGTTGATTTTGAGTGTAGATTGATTGCTTGTATTTGCAGCTACTGTTATGGCTAATGTGGCGTCTCTGTATTCTTCTACTGAATGGGCTCAAGAAGGCGGTGACCCGTGTTCTCCATCGCCGTGGTCGTGGGTGGAATGCAGTTCAAATCCTCAACCTCGGATTGTTGTAGTGTAAGGAAGTCTATTTAAATTTGAATTATGGTATTTTAGACCATGAATTTTCTCCGTTTGGTGAAAAAAACCTTCAATTATCTAAATGGTTTTTTAATCCCTGCACTATGCGCTTTGATAATCGGGTTTTTCAAATTGAAAACTCAAATTTAAACTTGAAAGTTATAATATAATTAATCCAAATTTGGATTATTCTTTTAAGATTACGGTTAAATATTATGTTCAAAGTTTAATTTTGATCTAAAAATTCCAGTAGGGTCTAAAAAAGCCGGTTATTAAAGTTTAGGGTCTAAAATACCATATATTCTCTTGTTTTGTTAGTGTATGTACTTCAAGTTTACTGTTATGTTATGGTTTGATCTGCTGTGTACTGCAGTAAGCTGTCGAATATGAACTTGACCGGGAATATACCATCTGATTTGGCGAAATTAACCGGTTTGGTTGAGTTGTAAGTTGCATCTCTCATTTTTTAGAACTTGTAAAGTTTGAATCTACAATCTGGTTTCCATGTTTAATCAATCAATCCTTTTGTTGCAAAATTGAAGATGGCTTGATGGGAATTCTTTTACCGGTCCTATACCGGATTTCGCTAAATGCACAAACCTGGAGATAATGTAAGAACTAAGAACACTTTTTTTTCCGGTTTAGTTTGCTTTAAGTATATGATGGACTTAAAGGTTTTGGTTTTGTAGGCATCTTGAGAACAACCGGTTAAGTGGAAGAATCCCTTCCTCGTTAACTAAACTTGCAAATCTGAAGGAACTGTAAGCTACTTAAAGACTTAAAAGATCTGTTTCTTGATATATCGAACTCATTTTGATGTATCTGTTGCTCCTTTGGCTTCATGATTCTGTAGGTACCTGCAGAATAATTTGTTATCGGGAACAATACCGTCAGATCTGACCAAAGACGTGATTTCGAAGTTAGAATTTATTTCAATTCAAGTTTACAGAGTTTAAAAAGTGTTGATCCTGGGAAATTACAGTCATTGATTGTCTTTGTCTTTTATGTTCTTGCAGCTTCTCTGGTAATCTTGATCTTGAAATGAAAGGAGATAAAGGGAAGAAGCTCGGTGTAATCATCGGTGCATCGGTTGGTGCTTCTATTCTGTTCATTGCTACAATCATTTCCTGCATCGTTATCTGCAAAGCGAAGATGAATAACAAGAACAGAAAAACTTCAGGTACATTGGTTTTCTTGATTCTTGAACTTTAGATGGAATGAACTTATACTTGTGTTTTTTCGATAATTTTTCAGCAGAGCTGACGAATCGTCCGCTGCCAGTGCAAAGAGTGTCGTCTACATTGAGTGAAGCTCATGGAGAAGCTGCACATTGCTTCACACTTGCTGAAATAGAGGAAGCCACAAGTAAGTTTGCGAAGAAAATTGGTTCAGGAGGTTTTGGAATTGTGTACTATGGGAAAACAAGAGAAGGTAAAGAGATTGCAGTTAAAGTTCTTGCAAATAATTCTTACCAAGGGAAGAGAGAGTTCGCAAACGAGGTAAATATGCATATAACTCGTTGATATCATCCTCAAGTTTTGATCTTATTTAGCTTAGAAGATGACCTGAATGCGCGATCATCCTCAAGTTTCGATCTTATTTAACTTAGAAGATGAACCAAATGCGCTATCATCCCCAAGTTTTGATCTTTTTTAGCTTAGAAGATGCCGAATGCACTAAGTTTCGATCTTTTTTAGCTTAGACGATGACCTGAATTTGCTATACTCCCCAAGTTTCGATCTTTTTTAGCTTAGAAGATGATCCGAATGTGTTTTCCTTCCCATGTTTCAACATTTTTAGCTTAGGCGATGACCCGAATGCGCTAAACTCCCCAATTTTCGACCATTTTAGCTTAGAACATTATCTGAATGTGTTATCCTCCCTAAGTTTTGACCTTTTTAGCTTAGAAGATAACCCGAATGTGCCATTCTCCCCAAGTTTCGACCTTTTTAGCTTAGGCGAATGCGCCATCCTCCCTTAATTTTGACCTTTATTAGCTTAGAAGATGACCCTACTGCTTATGGCTTGTCCAGGTTACATTACTCTCAAGGATACATCATCGAAACCTTGTCCAGTTTCTTGGCTATTGCCAAGAAGAAGGAAAGAACATGCTCGTGTACGAGTATATGCACAACGGCACACTAAAGGAGCATCTTTACGGTAAAAACACATCTCAACATCTTGTTATGTCTTGGTTTAAACCTATGCTAACAACTGCATTTCCTCAGGCGTGGTACCGCGGGAGCGAAGACTCAGCTGGATTAAACGACTTGAAATAGCTGAAGATGCAGCTCGAGGTCCATAAACCGAACTAAACACAACAGAGTAGCAGCCATTAAAGCGATTTTCTATACTGATTCTTGCTGATTTGATCGGTTTTTTTCGCTGTAGGAATTGAGTATCTTCACACAGGCTGTGTTCCAGCGATCATTCATCGAGATCTCAAGACAAGTAACATCCTACTTGATAAACATACGAAAGCAAAGGTTTCAGATTTCGGTCTATCGAAACTTGCAGTTGATGGTACCTCACATGTCTCTAGCATTGTCCGTGGCACACTTGGATATCTAGACCCTGAGTAAGCTACAACAAAACCAGCTCCAAGAACATCATATATAGCTTCTGAAAACTTAACATATATATATATATCAATTTTTTTTAACAGGTACTACATATCGCAGCAGTTAACAGAGAAGAGTGATGTATACAGCTTTGGAGTGATTCTTCTTGAGCTAATGTCTGGTCAGGAAGCGATATCTAATGAAAGTTTTGGTGCCAATTGCAGAAACATAGTCCAATGGGTGAGTATTGAGTAGTAATTTCAATTTCTAGGGTTTTGAGATTCTTACTGGTTTTGGTTGAATCTAGGCGAAAACGCATATAGATAATGGGGATATTAGAGGGATCATTGATCCAGCGTTAGCGGAAGATGATTACAGTCTGCAATCGATGTGGAAGATAGCGGAGAAAGCGTTGCTGTGTGTGAAACCCCATGGGAACATGAGACCTTCAATGTCTGAGGTTCAAAAGGATATTCAAGATGCGATTAGGATTGAGAAAGAAGGAAGAGCGGGTAGAGGAGGAATATCTGATGATTTTTCGAGGAGTTCGGCGCATTCTTCGTCATTGAATATGGGAATGCTTGATTTGGCGGGATCAGAGAACTTTGTCACCATTGATGAATCTGTGTTGCAACCTACAGCTCGGTAGTGTGTAATTTTTTCGGCTTTTTGTAATTTTTTTTTTTGGTTGTGTAAAAAGTTAAGTAGAGATGCCATAATTTACTTTCCTCTTTTACACTTTTCATGTTCTTTGGTGTTTTTTTTTTAACATTTTTTTTTTGTTTTTAACATAATTATTTTTTTGTTGTTTTTTTTAGATTAACCCAGTGATTTATTTGGGATTGTGAAATGTTGTTATGGAAAGAAGGATAATTTGATTGATTTTAGATTTTGCAAGATTTCGATTTTACAATGCTTTTTTTTGTATGTTGATCAAAAGAAAGTATTGGTAATTGAATAAGATTTTCTATTAATAAAAATTTTGGATTATAGCAAAACAAGGAATTTACTAACAGTTGTGAGGATAATTTATTGGAAAACTCTTAACAATGGAGCAATTGATTGACAGAGTAGGGTTTGATTTTGTGGTATCTGTGTGATTGATTTGAATGCAGCGTAGTGATTTGAGTATTTTTGTGAATTGGATTGGATTTGAAGTTCTAAAGTCACGCAGTGTTGGCTCTTCAGGAGGCAGTGTTTGGTTTTTTTTTTCATTCAAATTATTCAAAATACAAACTAAAAATTTAAATAAAATCGTAACTATTTCTCAAAAAAAAATTTGAAAAAAAATATTAGATAGAAATATTTTTGAATATTATTTGAGAAAATACATTAAAATAATCCAACTAATCAAACTAATATCCTAACTAATCCCCTTTGATTCCAATAAGGTAGCGGATGTTCTAGCCAAACTTGCAAGATCCTTCATTTCGTATAGTGCGATAGTCTCCTCAGATATTCCTTTGTCTATTCAACGTTTTGTAAGGGTGGACTTTCCTAATGTCCGTTTGTAACCAACCTTTATTAATCTAAATGGCTGTTAAAAAAAAACTAATACCCTTTAAAAACTTATCTCAAAAATAATCTAATTTTCTATATAATATCAATATTACTCTTACAATTATTTAACTTAATAATTTTTCTATTTATTAAAATTATTTAATATTTTACGTTTTTACCCTTAATTAACTAAACCCTAAGGACATCTCCAATTGTTCCATATTTTGAAGGAAAATACTAAAAAATAAGGGGAATTCACTCCGATGGTCCCTCAAATGAGGAAAAAAATAAAGAAAAGTACACCTCAAATTTGAAGGAACACTATTCATATCTCATATTTTTATCTAGTGTATTTGTCACACCAAACTATTATATATTTTTATTTTATATTAAAAATATATAGAATATTTTATTTTTATAAAGAAAATAAGGGGAACTATTGGAGCAAAACACTCCCTTACTTTGAGGTTCCCTTATTTTAAAGGGAAAGATAAGGGAAACCATTGGAGATGGTATAATTCCCTTCGTCTTTCAAATGTCATTCGTCTTCAAATGTCTTTTTTTCTTCAATATGATGGAATCGTTTTAAAATCTTCTTCACTTCTTCAATCTTCTCACGTGTCTAACGGATTGATTTGGGATTTAGGTTGTTTTTGGAGGTTCATGATGGCTCTATGGCTACTTAGCTTGCTTAAGTAGAGCTTAGACAGAAAAAAATGAAAAGGTAACAATTTTTGTTTAAGAGTTATACCTTAAGAATAGTCATTTCCTAGCATTTAAGAGTCATGGTAAGAAGTTTCTATAATGTTTGTTATTAAAATTGATTTTCTTCTGTAGATGTTTAGATAGTGACTGAGCTTATCAACGAGAGAATTGAGTCTACAGTTGAGGAATTTTTGGGTACTATTGGAAAGTTTCAAGTTGAGCAACAAAAGCAAGTTCAAAAGATTTGGGTACTTTAAGTCTCTTTAACTTTTCACTTATCTCTTATAGTCTCATCATCAAGTTTTTTTATACATTAGAAGAGTATTAGCTTGTGAGCGCTATTTTAAGAAACTACTAAATCATACTCGAAAAACAATTACTTAGTTAAAAAGGTCTGTTATATACTATTGAATTTAATGATGCTGTTCCACCATTAATGGCTTAGCTAATGAAGAATTTGGTATTTGTTTGTGTTGTAATTTTTTTTAACTCCGTAGTGTAAAGTAGATGTTTAATTTTGATTTTACCTTGTCTTAACCACTATAGCAGACCTTATATTCCTTTGGAAATCGTAGCTTCGTATCTACTTTAATCCATTTTTTTTCCACATGAAATTGGTTTTGTTTCAACTGCCTGATCGTTTTATAGGTTTAGATATGATTGTTAATATAAAGTGTATGCGTTAAATCCTTTTTTTAGGTTACTGTTAATATTATGCTAAAGAAACCTGAAAAAGAGAGCAACCTAAAATGGTCTGAAGAATCTGAAGATACAAAAATTAAGAATCTTATTTAGCAGAAGAGAAATCATTGTTGGATATTAAATAGGTTGTTGATGGTCATAAAAAAGAAGAAGAAGTTGAAGTTGAAGAAGAAGAAAGGACAAAAATAAAAAGAGAAAAGGAAAAAGAAGTAGAAAACATAAGTACAAGCTACAAGTCCCCTACAACACAAAGTGAATTAGTCAATTCCTATAATATTTGAAATAAGATAGCTTACAAAATAAAAGTGTAAATCAATACCTCATGTAAGTCAACGATAATCAAATTTTCCTCCAGTTACATGGCTACGAGTGTAATCGGTACTATGGACCGTCAAACGACTTGCTAAAATAGAGCGATCAACCAAATATTGCTCGACTTCAGCAGTAAATGGTGTTTCAAGTGATGTTGCAACGTCTCGTCTGTCGTTAAACCATCTCGAGATCATACTTCTTATGTGGTCGACAAAATAAGCAATCGGAAACTCCCGAGCTTCTTTCAAAACAACGTTCATGGATTCACAAATGTTGTTTGTCATAATGTTATACCTATCTCCAGGAAATTGTGCACGCGCCCATACTCGAATGTCTGCTTTCTCTAAATATTCTACAAGTTTAATATTTTGTTGTCGGATAACTTCAAATAATTCATTAAATTTTGACACTCGAGCCACTTTAGGAGCTTTCTTCACTAGATTTATAGTCGTCGTTCCTCGGAATTTGGTTGCTATATTTTGTCCTAGATGATAAGTGCAAATACCTCGATATGCCAATGAAAATACTTTTGCAATCGACTTATGCTTATCTGAAATAATAACTAACCGTCTTTTATTAGTAATCACTAAACACAACTGTGTGAAAAACCATTTCTATGACGCATCATTCTCTGAATCAACAATCCTAAATGCTAATGGAAATATATTCGTGTTTCCATCTTGCACCGCTGCAATCAACAAAACACCTCTGAACTTCCTATATAATTGTGTTCCATCAACAACAACAACTCTGCGTAAAAACTGGAAACAGGAGATACATGCATTGAAAGCAATGAATAAGTACTTGAACCTGTTGTCATCATCACACTCTAGCTCGTAATTGTACCTGGGTTAGATTTTTTAATCATATGCAAATAAATAGGTAACTCACTGTAACCACTTTCTGGTGACCTCTTACCAATTGGCGTGCATAATTAAGTGCCTTTTATACTCAATCTATATCCCATATATTGCTTTCATAGTCTCAATTATTTGTCTAGGCTTAATTCCCTTTAGAAGACTTGATCCACCAAATTTTTCCAAATATAATCTTCCAATACACTGTAATGTTGCTTGTCTATGACGAGAGTACCTTATTGTTGCTGAACATGTGTGGCTCGTGACTATCTTTCGAATAAGAAATTCAGCCGACACAGTTGATATAACACTAGCACGTATCATCCAACAACATCCATGTACAAAACACTTTGCAACAAATAAGACTTTGGTTGACTTCACAATGTCACTATTCATCCCCTCATTTTTTATGTACTGTATTTGTCACATCAACTTTTTATATGTTTTTATTTTATATAAAAAATACATAGAAAATTTTATTTTTATGAAGATTATGAGGGGGAACTATTACAGTAAAACTCCCCTCAATTTGATGTTCCCTCATTTTGAAGAGAAAAAAAATGAGGGAACCATTGGAGATGGTCTTAGCAATCACGTATCAAAACTCGGCCAAACGGTCTCAGTGTAAACATCATGGAAATAGTCAAGCATTCACCGATAACGTGCTTAACACGTTCAAGGTTGGCCACAGTAACGAACTTACCATTGCGACACAAATTGAACGGTAAAAGAAGACAAGAAAGCAAACAAACACGACAAGAACTAGCAATCACGACAAGAACACGAACACGACCACGTCACGAACACGGCACGAACACGAGCACCACACGATCACGGTGCAAGCATGGACACGACAAGATCACGGCACGAACACGACACTCTCATAAAAATTTTCTCAATATCAAAGTTTCACTCAAACTCACGATCAAAGAGAGAATGGAAGGAACGAGGCGAGTATTTATAGAGTCTGCACTCTTGTGCGGTTGTAACCGTTGATAACTGCCCCACTAACACGTTCAAAGCGCGCCAACCACCTCCACTACGTGCATTCCTCGCATGGACACACTCCCTCTACGCGTGTAATCGTTCCCACCCAAGCCGAGTAGTTGTTCCCGCCCAAGGTTAGGTAACCGTTCCCGCCCAACACATCACTAACCATTCTCAACCGTTGGTAACCGCCGTCTAGTAACCGTTTCGGTAACTGTCGTCCAAAAAGCGCGGACACTCGCCCAATGTCCGGACCGGATTCGAGATTTTTGGAATCCTTCCGAGAAGCACGGTTTTGGTTTTCCAGAACCGTCCGAGATTCACGGATTTGGTCCGAAATTCACGGGTAACTCACTCCGAGTCCCGTTTTGACTCCCATTTCCCTTTTGTGGATCCCTTCACCCATATTTCTCTCGGTTTCCTTCTGATGTAGTTCCCAAACCGTTTCTATTTCCGGACACATGTACTACAGATTACCCGTAATGATGTTAGTAAATAAAATATCCATCTTTTAATTTAGATTTTTTAACTTCTAATTTTTTAAAATCGAGTGTTTTAATTCCGGTTAACGGAAGACTAGAGAAGGTTTGTATTTTAAGGAAAGAAAAAAAAAATGAAAAAAGCTAATTATATTATTAATGATAATTCTGAAATATTTTAAGAAATTGATATATGAATATCAAAATAGTAATTTAGAAAAATGTTATAAAGCTATTGGATGTATCTTGAAAAAGAAAAAAAAAAGTAGTTTGATGATTACTTATATTATTATATTTTTTTTATAAAAAAACTTATTAATACTAATAAATTTGAAATTAAAATTTTTTTTTTTACTTTTTAAAATGGAACAAATAATAAGCCAAAATATACGATAAGAACAGTTTCTATATTTCGCTCCATTTTTTACTCTAACAAAAATATTCTAAATTTGCGTTAAAAAATATTCTAAGCATATTTTTTAATTTAAATTCTGAATCATACTTTTTAATTTCCAATGATTACATATATTATAAAGATATATATTGCATCTTAATTGTTTAATTAACTACGTAACTTTTTTTTTAAAAACAATTACAAAATAAATGAAAACGTTATTATATAATATGATATAACTATTTTTACATAAGTGAAATCAAGTGGCGGATGCAATAGCAAAGCACGCTCGATCATTCTCTTCTTTCAACGGTTTAGTCTCTCCGGACTTACTGCTTGCTATATCACCTTTTGTAAGGAATGATTTTCCGAATGTACGTTTGCGATCCGGTTAAGTTAATATAATATATGAGTTAAAAAAAAAAAGTGAAACCATTTTAAATCTAAAACGCAATTTTACAAATACAACAGTTCTGACTTCAAATTGAGTGTTAAAAAAAGTGAATTTACTACAATTTTTTTATTATCACATAAAATATTTTATTTTAGAATAGAAAATAGAATGAAATTCTAAAGAATTTTTTTCTGAAATATAGTTGGAGTTCAAACGGAGATGAACTAATAATTAGGGAGCGGGTACTAACAAACAAAAGTGTACAAAACGGTGCGTTTTGTGAGAGAAGGATGACACGTGGCGTAGCTGGATTAGGTACAATATCAACCAGAGGAAGGCACAGAATATAGAGAGGTGAATAATAAACGAACGGTGGTGATAAGAAGTCTTCAAAGTAAAACCTAATCTCTCAATCGCAGACGATCTCTTCTTTCCTCGCTTCTCTCCTCTCTTCTCCAGCGTCCGATCATAATCTCTGCTCTCTTCCTCCTCCAATCAACCTCCTTCTCTCTCTCTTTCACTCCCGCCTTTTTTTCGAATTCGTCAGGTATTCATCTCTCGTCTCTCCCCTCTCTCTTTTTTTCTAGGTTTTTCGGATTGTGGTTTCTTTTACGATTTCTGTTTTTCTTTCCGAGAGGGATGTGTCGTGCTTCTGATTGTCTTCGTTTTTTGTATTATTGGTGGTGTTGTTGGTGGATTGTGTATGTTATTGCGCTAGGCTAGGGTTTCTGAGATGGCGGAGTCGCAGAACAAATCGTCAGGAATGAGTCCCGGTGCTTGTGGAAGCCATGAAAGTGGCGGAGATCAAAGCCCGAAGTCGTCGCAAGTTCGTGAGCAGGATAGGTTCCTTCCGATTGCTAATATAAGTCGTATCATGAAGAGAGGTCTACCTCCTAATGGTAAGATCGCTAAAGATGCTAAGGATACCGTTCAGGAATGTGTCTCCGAATTTATCAGCTTCGTCACCAGCGAGTATGCCTCTCTCAACTCTTAACAATATTTGATTTGGTGTCTATTTTGAATCCTGCTCTGTAATTCATCGTCTGGCACGCTCTTCTGAACATTTTTTCTTTGCTGGACTGTTTAGAGGTTTCATTGGAATGTTGGTGTTTCTTATCGAGAATGGAACATTTAGATTGTTAAAGTTGAGATTTCATGTTAGGTTCTTTAAACGTTTTGAGTTCTTCGGTTGGTTCGGGTTCTTAATTACATAGGTTGCTTTCCTTGCTGTACTTCACTGTTTGGCTTCTACAAAACAGATTGGGTCGCCGAGGGCAAGGATTCTGCTGTTCGATAGTGTTTAGAACTTAGTTTACAGAGATCCATTTAATGATGCTATGAGTTTTGGTGACATTGTTTGTTGTTTTGACGAGCAGAGCGAGTGACAAGTGTCAAAGAGAGAAAAGGAAGACTATTAATGGAGATGATTTGCTCTGGGCAATGGCCACTTTAGGATTTGAATCCTACATCGAGCCTCTAAAGATTTACCTGATGAGATACAGAGAGGTATGCTCTGGTTTCTCCATATTCAGTTTCTATCCAAATCAGTTGACTAACTTTATATTCCAGACCAAGAAACAAAATACAGAATTTTGATTACATGGTCATAATTACAAGTATGTTATGCTCTTCATGAACTGTTTATGAAGAGAGTTTTTGTATTTTACTAACTCAAGTCTTTCCGTTTCTTTTCTTCTATATCAACTGTGGCATCTCGCAGATAGAGGTCAGTGGTTCTACGATCTTGATGAATTTTCAAGTATTATCTTTTGTATCTCATCTTTTTCTGGAAACTATTGTATCTAATTACTGATGCTTTGCTAACGTGTTATTCCTTAGGGTGATACTAAGGGATCTGCAAAAGGTGGGGATATGAATGCAAAGAAAGATGTTCAATCAAGCCAAAATGGCCAAGTATATGTCTAAATCTCACCTTTTTTACTTACTTTTGTCTTTGCATTAAACATTTGTATGTTCACGTTAAATCTGACATGATGCGGTTTACCTATCTAGCAGTTCTCGCAGCTTGCTCACCAAGGCTCTTTCTCACAAGATCCTTATGGGAATTCTCAAGTAACGTTTACTCTCTTCCTTCAAATCTTGTTTTTAATTAGTGTACCGCTTAGTTCCTTTCTCATTATACCTTTGGTTAAATTGATAGATTAAATAAAATCTCAACACATTGTAGATTAACGATCATTTCTCCGTAACATATGTAAATAAAAAAGTTAGCCTATGCATTGACTTATATTTCTCTGTGCACACGTGTTGATATCCTCCTCTTTTTGGGAAGGGGTAATGGTATTTTAAACCCTAAACTATTTTCATTTGGTGAAAAAAACTCTCAACTATTAAAATAAATCTTTAAACGATGAATTTTCATAACGAGTTTTGTAAAATCGTTAACCTTAATAAGCAAGGTTTGTAAACCGAGACTCAAATTAAAACTTGAAATTATAGTATAATCATGTTTTTTGTTGGGGAAAAAGGCTAATTAAATCTATTACTTTTGCAATGTGTTCATTTAATATCCCTACGAATAGAACAACGAATTTAGTCCTCAATTAGCTAATAATGTCAATTTAATCCTCAATTTGTTTTAAATGTGTTTAATCAATACATACGACGTTAACTCCGTTTAATAACATGTCATATTCGTTTACGTGGACCGCTTATGTGGACCCCACATTCACTTAACTAATGTCTAATATAACTCCGTAATCAATTTAAAGAGACTTAACGTCGTATGTATCGATTAAACACATTTAAAATAAATTGAAGGTTAAATTGACATTATTAGCTAATTGAGAATTAAATTTGTTGTTCTACTAGGAGTATTAAATGAACACATTGCAAAAGTAGGGGATTTAATTAACATTTTTCCCTTTTTGTTGAATTTTGAGATTATGGTCTAATTTTGTATTCAAAATTTAATTTAAAATATTTTGGTAGGATTTAAAAAATTCAGCTATAAAAGTTCAGAATTTTAAATATCATTTTCATAGTTGTTTTTCCACCAAACAGAGTCTAAAATACCATAATCTTTGCTCGAATGCTGGGGTTTTTTTGAGTCTAGTGCAAATATTGTTCCGTGTCCACTCCTATGTATGATGATGTATCGGAAATAGAGTTATGTTTAGATGCTCTAAAACAAACATTCTGAAGCATGAATTTGTGTAGTGTTAATGTCTGCAATAGCTTGAGGAACTTGTTGGTTTCATAATTTGTGAAGTGATGTGTGTATAATGTATAATGTGTAGGGTCAGCATATGATGGTTCCAATGCCGGGAACAGAGTAGTACCGACCAGAACCGTATCTTGCTCCTAAATCTTAGCAATAGATGAAGATTATTATTATTATTATTATTATTATTATTATTGTTACCTGTGGACTTGTGGTGTGTCTCTGGTATGTTCCAGTAGAGAGGGTATGTGTATATGATTTGTTTGCTTCTTTAGCTTTTATTTTCAACAAATAAATATTTGTTTCGGTTTGTTGCTTAATTTCGGATTCTTTCGTGCAAATTGTGTTAGCTATTGGTATTAAAATCCATATATGTATGGATTTCTCCTGATTTTAAATTATCATATCTTTAAATATTATTTGGATAATAAACTACGTTTCTTAATATTTTTACCAAACTAGTTTTTAGATTATAATGTAAAAAGTTTATTTTTTTATTTTTAATTTTTGTGTGTAATTGTCATCGTACTCGATAAAAACATTTTTTTTATTTTCAAAATATATTTGTTTTATACTTTAAATGCAAGTAAAATTATTTTTTTGTTATTACTATTTTAATTTTAATATAAGTTTTATTAGTTTATTCGTTATTTAAAATATATAGATCATTTGGTTATGAATGTTCTGTTAATAGGAATCATTAGTAACTTATCTTACCCTATAACTGAGAGGCAATAGAGTAGACAATCTTGAATTGGGTTAATATAAAAACTAACAAAATTTAATAAAATAATAAGATGATATTTATTTTATAAATTTTTATGTAAATATAGTTTTAAATTTTCAACAATATCATAAATTAATCACTTGATCGCTAAGTTGATATCATAAATTAATAAATATAAATTTTGGATAAATAAATATAAATTTTGGATAAAATAAATATAAATTTTGGATAGATTATACTATATAAAACAAATAAATAAAATAAATTTTTTATGTTGTTTGTTTTTTTATATAGAATAATAATTAATATAAAATATTATATAAGATAAAGTGAAAAAAATAAAGAAATTAAAACAAAAAAGTGAAAGTTTAATATTCTATATATAAACTGAATAATTATATAATAATGTGATATAAGATCCAAGGATGATGGATTGGAAGTGACGAGATAGAGGTTAAGAGGTTGGTCACACGGTTCTCTTTTTTTAACCAAGTGATGATCGGATGGAAGGGGGAGAATCGAATGACGCCGCAAAATCTATGACAGGACTTTGATAAGTCGGGTTAGATTTCAAGAATTTAAGGGGAAACCACACAAAAGCTCAAGACGATCGACGACTATCTTACAGAAAGAGAACTGCATGTTTTGTTGATTCGAGATAAAAAGTGTTGTCCAATACAATAATTGAAAGGAGCTTTATAAGGAGCTCAGCGAACTGTAACCTTCTAGAGTTTAAAAACGGTAAATAAAGAAACACAAATAAACCAAAAAAGGAAACAAATAAATCAAAGCAAAATATCTTGAAATTCCTGCAAAACCAAAAAGAAAAGTTCACGAAATAATTTAAAAGAAACGCTTACCTTGTTACGGTTTGATCGTCTTGTGTTATGTACAGGGCCGTGCCTGAGCACAATCAACACAAGCATTCGATTAGGGCCTCCGACTAATTAGGGCCCAAAATTTTAAAAAAATGTTTATATTTTAAGGGTAAAACACTATCTTATAGAAAAAAAAATCACTGATTTAATGCTAGTATGATGAATTACTTTTTAAAATTTTTTTAGAATATTAGTAGAACCATAATATATTTAACTTCGGGCCCCCAAATTTTTTTTTAGTATTCCGGATCAAATTTGCGTTTGGGGCCTCCAAAATCTCAGGAACGGCCCTGGTTATGTAGAATAGCGTTAAACTCTTTTTTGGCTTAATTAGTGGTCATTCTTGGTGATCTTCTAGTTTTTGAACCATTAAGCTCTCGATGGTCTTGTTAAATTTTTCACGCATGGTTCTTGTGCTGGATCTTGTCTTTGGTGGCTTGTATATGGTGGGAATTTCGATCTTATTAGATTGATCCGAATTGATGTCTTCATCATAATGTTTATAGTTTTAAAGAGATCGATAGAATATTGAGATATATTATTTTTTATAAAAACAATATTTTATAAATTTATTTAATAAATTAATAATTATTAATTTATAAATTATTTAATAAATTTCTCCAATTGTAGTGTTATTAATTTATAGAAATTGTACTTTATATGGTTTTTTTTTCAGGAAGTTCTACTTTATATGGTTATGTGCATATATTGCTTATAAAACAGTAATATCTATAAAATAAATATTATTTACTTTCTTTCCTTTTAATAAAAATAACTTAGTATGTTCATAATAATTGAACCCCACTTTTTCAAAATTTTGATTAATGTATCAGTTTTAACCAGAAAAATAACATATATTTGGAAATACCTAGATCCTGAAAAGTAATTTTCTAATTTAGTTTAATGAATTTATTGTAGTATTAATAGTAGCATTAAAAAAAGATGTTTATGGTTATACAGTTACAATTGTTGTTTTAGTAGGTGGTGTTATCCGTGTAACAAAATTAGAACGCCTTCTCATCTAACGGTCAGAAATCAATTGATCACGTTCGAGTCTTTCGGCTTAAGAGTACTCGATTAAAACCCTTCTTACGCCGTTTTTTTTTCTTCTAATTCTTTCCTCTCATAAATAAATACACGAAAATAAATAAATAATAAAAAAATATAAAGAAACCGCTCCTTCGCTTTGATTCAATTTCTTCTTCTTTCGCGATTGCATTTCGAGGATTTTGATATTTGTGAAATCTTTTTGTTCATGGGAGATAACGATAGCTGGAGAAGCGAGCTTGATTTCGGTAGGCTTAGTTTAATTGATGTTTCTACCGAGGACGATAGCCTCCTCGTCTCTTCCTTTCTCGATCCTACCAATGATGATGTTACAGGTAATTCTATCTCTTAATCCATTAGGTTTCTCCACATTCTATGTTTTTATTAGAATTCGACTTCCGTTAGGTGATTCTGGATTCCGTTAATTTTCATAATTGCGGGATTGTAGAGGATTATTGAATTTGGGAAAGACATAGAGATGAATATGGCTTTGTTTTCGCTTTTTTGAATTAAGTTGTTTGCTCAAGAAGATTGTTGTTTGAAGATGTGCAATCTGAGGATGATAGGTTTCTCTTGCGTTCGTGTTGATTGATACCTTTTGCTATTTACGTTCGTGGTGATTTCTTTTTGGAAAATGGGAGCCATGGTTGCATAACGCTTTTATTGTCTTAGATTTAGCTGATTGTTTGGCATGGGATTCAGAGTCAGACCTTAGATTCATGTCCCTGCTTATACTCCCAATTCAAGCTGCCATTGCATCTCTTGTTTTTTTCGATTTTTTCTTACATCTGAGTAACCTATTTGATGTTGCATTCAGGCACTGACAATGATGACAGAGGTTTTAGATTATTTGGAGATACAAATGATTTTGATGAAGAGATCGTGGTCTCTACTTTATATGATAAGGAAGGATTGCTTCAACCTCATCGATCTCCTGAACTTGAGAAGATGATTAAGAGCGGGAAGTGTAACCTGCGCAAAAGTCTTGCTTGGGACAAGGCCTTTGTCACCGGTGCAGGTACGTAATGTCATGTTTTCAAATTTCAGTAGTTTGCATAGCTTATGTTGTGCTGAGATAAATTCTCTAATCAGGTGTTCTAGAACCAGATGAAATTTCCAGTATGATTGAAAGCAATCGCATTAGTGAAAGGAAAGCTTTACCAAAAATTCAAGAGGATGTGCACAGATCAACAGAATCCATATCTACATTGCAAAGTGACTGTACCGTAGCAACGAGGCAGGGCGTGGTATCGTTTGAAGATGTCAGAACTGATGCGGTAACACCTGACAAGAGAAAGGAATTGAGAGCAACAGATGCAGCAGTTAGATCAAGTAAGTTTTCTCTATATTGGGTAGAGAGAAACTCGCTTTGCTATTTAGCAGATATAAAAGGCTATCGTGCATTGGCCGTCTGTATATGGCTTCTATCTATTGTTTTGATGTAGAAAAAGCTTTATTAATCTAACAGACTGGATCCTATTGAACGAAACTATATCCTTTTTGCTGTGTATTTATCTTTCTTCCTTCTTAGTTAGCTTGCATCTTGTGTAATCTAGCCTCAGATCCTAAGGTTTCCATTACATTTCGTAAATAGGGACCCTGTGTTGTAGAATTGGAATTATTGTTTGAAGGTGTAAATTTCTGGCTCTATGTATTTGTAGCAAAACAAAGTCAAATTGTTTTATCCGGTGTTCCCTAATTGACCATCTTTTGCATATTTTCAGATTCAAGTACGCTGGAGGACTCCGTTCCTCAGGAAACAGTAAGTCCACAAACAATTTCAGGCTGTAGCTTCGTATTTTACTCCCTTCTTGACTAAGAGTAAGCATGTCTTTGTTTTTTTTTTGTTTCTCAGATGAAATCAAATGCTAGCACTAGAAAGCCGAGTATTAGAGCACAAGGGGTTGGGAAGATTACAAAGCAGGTACAGTTTAATACTCTCTATGTGTGCTTGTCTTGTTATAGCATCTACAGAACGATAAATTTGGTATTGTCAGTAGTAGAAAATGTTGAGCTGAGCTAAATTCTTTGTTAAATTATACTTCTAGAATCCTTTTAATCACTGATTACATCTCATCCCATAGTGAACCTCAGAATGAATGCAAACCGCTATTAACCTCTTACTTCTGTTTATGATACATTTTTCTATATAGCCTGTTGCTGCGCGAGAACCCAAAACATCCATTTCAAGGGCATCCAATACTGCACTCAGTCAAGTCAGGTCCTTGCCAACGATATCAACGAAGAGAGCTTCGGTAGATGTTAACAAAACTAACCAAGAAAAAAATCTCAAAACTAGAGGTTAGTCAGAACTACTACATTTTAAAGATGTTGTACATCTTTTTGAATTATGGTGAAACAGTCTCTATCTTTTCCTTTTTTTTTTTGCGAAAAAAACTCTCACCTTTTAGGGCATCTCCAAACTACTCCCCAAAAGTCAAAACTTTAATTTTGAAGGTATCTTGGTTTCCAATGGAGACCTTAAAACTTCATTTTTGAGGTTTAATAGTAAAACCTCAAATTTAAGGTTTTACTATATGAAACCTCAAAAGCATTTTACTCTTCCATTTTAGTTTATATAGTTATATAATTCATAAATTTGAAGTTTACCATCGGAGTAAAACATTAGAAAACCTCAAATTTGAGGATTGAGGGGGCAATAAACCAGATTTTGAAAGATTGGGGTTTAAAAAACCAAATTGAAAGGTGAAGGTTTAAATGAAAGTTGAGGGGGTGGGGCAAAAACCGGATGTTAAAAAGTTAGGATTTTAACAAACCAAATTAAAAAATGAAAGCTTTTTTCGCAAAACCGTAAAAGGTGAGGAATTGTTTCACCATAATCCCTATTTGTTTCTTCATGTCTTTATGTAACTGTGATCTTACAGGTAAAGAGCCTTTGACTTCCAGAACACCAAAAAGTGCCCCACCCATCTCATCCAAACCCGTTGCCCGTTTCAAATCTGCCTTACGCTCTTCAAGTACCTTAAAAAAGAATGAATTAACATCTTCATGCTCTTCACTTGAGAGCTTAACCAGTGCTTCTTCAAGTTCTTCTTATAAGTCTCCTCTAAGTTCAGTAACGCCTAAAAAAGACCAGAGTCTAAGATCAGGTTCCCATTCTTTGGGAACTGGACCAACATCCAGAGCTGTATCTAGAAATATAAACCAACCTAAAGCTCCACTCCTTTCAGCGAGTAGGAAATCGTTGTCCAGGCTTTCCTCTAATGCATCACATGTTAGTTCTATCAGTGACACGTCATCAGAATTATCTCGAGTTTCTAATCCTAGTAGAAGAATGGTGAAAGGTACAACTCAGACTTTGAAGCTCTCCAACCGTTCTAATGATGTATCTCCTGCCCAAGAAGGTGTAAAGGGTGATGTGGTTCGTTCAGCTTCTGTGAAACCAACGGGCCTCCGTGTACCATCGCCAAAAGTTGGCTACTTTGACGGAGTAAGATCCTAAATTCATGAAATTTCATCGTAAATCAACCGGGAAATATAATGTCAAGGATTTATAACTCTCTTTTTTGGCTTTGGGCATGTTCTATATACTGTCTTGGTAGAGATGAGCGATTAACAACGAAAATTTTATGTTTGTTTTGTCATCCGGTTCAACGATATGTTTGCTGAGACCTGTCGCTGAACATTTTCGTTAACCTGTTAGGTTCAGCGATAAGTTTCAGCCAATAAAAAATTATGTAACTTCTTGTTGGAACATATTGTTGAACCAACGACAAATAAACGAAATAAAATTTTGTCTCTTGTCTCTATCGTCCGTTGTTGACACCAACGATAAACAAACGAACAAATCCTTAAATAACCATATCTATGTGAAATCTAAGTGCTTACAAATGTTTCTTGTTAACAGGTGAGGAGCAGCACTACACGAACTCCAATGGGGAATATTCAATCCTCTTCTGCTCTAATAAACGGCTTAGCTAAGGTTAGAGCTCGTAGCTCGAATGAACCCCAAGCCACAAGGTCTCCTCTGATGCAAGAATCGACCAATTCTAAAGTAAACATAAGTCGTGTTTCGAGGAGTTCCAGGCTTGTTCCAGCTTCTGTATCATCATCTCCAAAGCTTATAAACAAAAAGTACTCAAAAGTGAGTGCAGAGGAGCAACTAAAGTAAAGGGAGAAAGGAGGAAGATATAGTTTCGGTAAATCATAAGGTTTTAGTTTTAGAAGCAGATCGAGTAAAGATTGTGTTGTGTGTGTACAGATTGGTTTTTACTTAGCCGATTTATTCAGAAACATATAGTTTGTTATACAAACTTTTGTTGTGTCGTAAACTAATGTGTAGTTTAGGCTTCT
>KE152146.1:45102-58332 GCA_000411095.1 Aethionema arabicum | reverse complement strand
GGCGGCTAAATCGACTGTTTCTTATAGTGATGATAATGTAAGCAGGCAAGGCTGTTGTTCCCGTTGCAGATAAAACAGACAAAAGCTTGAGGTTATTTCCATTAATGGACGACTTTATGACGTCACAGAAATATCCTCTCTGACATCAGCTGCATCGAACAAGGTTTCGAGCTTGTTCTCTTTGTAGTACCCGTGCGACAGAAGTCAGGTATCTGATTTCAGGAATATTGTTTTTGAGACAAACTTGGTCTCTCTCTTGAGATGTGTACGAAGGTGAGGTTGTTCATTATTCTTTGTTAGGCCTTGCATGTTTCTTTAGCCATCTTAATGTTTAAGTGTCTTATATGAGTAGTCAGTTCTGGTTTTATCTATTTGTCTCACATGTTGCATGCTGAAGTTGGAAAAGTGTGATACAGATTTATAAATTCATCTACTTATTCCTTTGAAACTAATACCACTTTCCTGCTGAATTCATTCATACATACAATACATTTCTCTTACATAACTTTTGTACAACCTTATCTGAGCAGTTACCAACACTTCTCTCTAGCAAACTTGGAGCCGGATGAATCAATGAATGTCTTGAAGTCCCTCTAAAAGAGCCTTCCTAGATACATATGTAGTTTCTCTGATGCAGGGGAGAACCAGCGCAACGGACAACGTTCAGGAATGTGCTCTCATCGCATGGAATCCATAGTCTGGAGTTTGCGCTGAAGTTGTATGCATCCTGTGCTTGATCCAGCAATGCCTTGAAGAGTGGGTGTTCAAGCAAGCTGATCTTTATCACAAATCTCCTGTACTCTTCACCAACATAGACAACTAAGTGTCCCTTAGGTACATCTTTTGGAACTACCCCAGATTCCTTCTTCAATGCCCAGCAAATCTCTTCCCAACATCTCTCACAAGAAATACAAGGTATTATAACTTTCCCTCTTAACATTTTAAGTTTCTTTGTACAGTCTTTTATGAACTTACTCTTCATTTTAGTAGGAGAGAGAGACTGATAATAAGTATAGATAGATACTGTGTTGTGATGAAAGAAGATATCTTTAGATGAAAGTACAAAGTGAAGGACATGCATGTATTTATATAGATGCTAAACTAGAAAAATCAAAGCTCTATAGAAATCATTAAATGTTTGGACATTGACAGTTAGCCAAAAGGAGATGATGATATTGGAAACTTTTAAATGATACAGTACTTTGTTCAACCGTGTGGTTCCTTTATTTCTGTTCACAGAGTTGCATCTTGAAACGAAGCTGAATCTGTACAAAAGTACAAGCAGGCATTTCATTACTGAAGGTACAATAAATAAAGCTCTTTTATTTTTTACAAGTTCTTTAAATTCATTAGATTAAGACCCCACAACACAGTAGGAAGAGAGAGGGGAGATAAGATCTGAATTAAAGGTATGGGTCTAATCTTGTTGCAGAAAGTTTGACCATGGTTTCATAATTTAAGTATGAAATTCTAAAATATGTTATTAGTTTAATCTGGAGAAATTCTTTGTCTCCTGTTGCTAAGCAAGGTTACATAGAATCTAAAGGCCTAGTTTAGGTAGCTTCTTATATTGTCAACTGAATATACACATGGACTGATGGACCCTTAGAATTATTGCAACTGATTTATTAGAGGTTGTTAGAACTGATTTATCTAAAATAAATGGCAAATCAAGTAATCTGAGATTTAATTAATTAATTAGTAAAGTCGAGACAATTTTTTTATTATAACTTAAAAAGTCTTATGTACTATATTTCATGGACTTTCAAAAGAAAACATGTAGAAAATTGGTTTTGCTGTGTTTAGGAGCATAAGAGTCTGCGTTTATAGATAGAAAATATAAAGAAGTTTGTCTCAGTTTCACATTAGTGCATTTCATGGAACTAATTTTGAACGCTTGGTTCTCGTTTACACTCTTGACTTTGATATTTGAGGACATTGTCTTGTAGTTATCTTCACGAGATTTCCATCCATCCCAAAAACCGTTCATATATCCGGCAACCAAGTAGTCAAAAAACCACGAAAAAATCGCGTAAGACCTCTCTTTCAAAGTTGGTTTTTTACCCTTGTCATAACTTATGTATTTTGAGGTAAAGAACATCTTCAATCCCACTCTATATCTATCTCTAAACTCTATTTTAGAGTAAATTTTACTCCAATCTCACTCTACATTTGACTATATTTAGAGCAACTCTATGTTTGTTCTCTTATTTATGTGTTAAATTGTTTTAGAATGGAAAATATAGGAATATGTTGGAGTAAACACATTTTAGAGCAAGTAATTCTATTATTGAATTACTCTAAAATAGAGTAAAACACAGAGGAATGAGTTGGAGATGTCCTAATAAGTTCATTGTACCAATAAAAAAGGGTTAAAACATTGCGGTAAAAAGTAGGTGGGGAGGATGATTTGTGGTTCATAAGATTGAGAAAGGGAAAGGTCTTAAAGGTTTATTGTCTCTTGCAAGGATACATTGATGTTGAAGTGTCAATGCTTGGAGGGTCCAATATATAAAAGAAAGAAGAAGAAATGATCATTGATTAGGGTTCCTACTTCCAATGGTTCATCCCCTAAAGTAAGAGATCCTCATTCTTACAGCATTCTCTTTTGCTACAATGTCTCTTTCTATTATCTATCTGTTTGAGTTGTGTTGTGTTGTGTTGTGTTTGAGATTGGTTTGGGGTCAGTGAAATAACATCAATTGCCATTCTCATATAGGCTGGCTTCTTCTGTCTTCAATTTATTGTGCCCATGTGAGATTTTTTTTTTGTTATCTATTAGTATATACTTATCTCTTACTTTCTCTCTCTAAAAATTAACTTTTTTTGTCTTACTAAATGTAGTATTCGATTTTCTCAACATATAAATGAATTTTGCTGAAAAAAAGTGAATTTTTCATTTTTTTTTTTGGTTTGATAAATTGTATTATGCATTTTTGGCAAGTACAGTTTGGGTGAAATTTGGTTTATTAGATCCTGGATGTTATAAAGTGTAGGAGTATTATTTTAATCAATTTTTTTTTTTTTACTTTTACCAATTTTTATTATCTGAATATATTTGAATTTTATTTCATCATTTCTACAATAGTAGTTATATTGTTTACTATAAATTTAATTATTATATTGTACGAGGATTTAGTCGAAAAAACGATATATCCACAAAGATCAATGTTTTTGTATATATATATCCACAAATTTGGTTCGTTAGATCCTGGATGTCATCAGACTTCGTCAGTTATAACTTCTATTATCTTGATCAATTTTTATGTACTTTTTTTTCTTTGTCGATCAATTTTTATATTTTTGTATTTAAATAACTTTGAATTTTGTATAATTTCTACCGTAATAGTTAATTTGTTAAAAAAATATATTTAAATATTAAACTGTACGAGGATCTAATTCCCAAAAAAAAGTATTTTTTTTTTTTAACAAAAAAAATAAAAAATAATTTGTTTCAGTTTCTAATAAATAACTAGGAATATATTACATATAAAAATTCACAGAAACAAGTTACTGCAAGATACTTCTTTCTTACAAGTATAAGCATACTATATACAAAATCTTGTTATTACATAAAGTTCATTTTATAAAATCTCTTTTATATGAAATCATTTTATCTTTTTCTTAAATTTGATAAATAGATTAATTGAAGGTGTAGACTGTAGTAGTGCAAGATCATATTTAGTTTTAAACGTTTAAAAATATATACAAACCCTTGTAATGCAAAGTCAAAAAAATTATCTTTTATTTTATTTTATAATGAATATTTTTTGTAAACTTTCTCATCCTTTTCTATGTATTGTGAAAATATTATATCAAAACAAAGACCCATTCTTCGGGTTAGTGTTTTAGTTCGCAATTCCCAAAAACGTCAAGCATTGCATTGGTGTGTGAGCAAAACGACAGGTATTTCGAATAATGGGCCTAGAAACCCACGAAAGCCCAAGCTTTGTACTAAATGGCTACATCGGCGTGAAATGAGTCATTAACGCCGTCAAAGAAATGTCAACTTTTCCGTTCCCGACTCAGCCTTACACTCACAGTGGGTGATAATCTAACAGTACAAGTTCATGAACACCATCTGTCGTCGTTGCGGATTTGAAACGCACATTATTAACCGCACCCTGACTTACGTCATATGGATTTCAAACCCCAATTAATAACCTTTTCAAATCCGGTAACAAACAAAAGAGAGAAAACCATCTCGTCACTGTTTCTCTCTTACTTCTACCGTCGTCTTCTCCTTTCCCTGGTTCTAAACCCTAGTTTTTCCTCGATTTTGCACATTTTTCTCTGGCATTTTCACTTAGATTCTCTCTTCAACAATCAACAATCTCTCATCCATATCTGGTAAGTTTTGTTTGTAAATGTTTGCAAGTTTAGATTTCTGCTTGAGATCGATAGATCGCAATGTACATAACTACGTATGATCCTGTTCGATTTTATTTTCTGATGTTGATTGTTTTCGATTCGAGGCGTTAGTTAAAGGAGGATAAGCTTAAGCTTTAGCTGAAAGAGATTTCTTCTGATTTTAATTTCTCAGGAAATATTATTTTATGTTTTAATTTCATTTGTGGGCTATAACAGCTGTTCATCTCTGGCCCACTTTATACGTATTTTCTTTTTGTGTTTTTTCTCGTTTGCTTCGATGATTTGATTGTAATAAACAATTATACAGTAACCGCTTCTGTAGCTGAAAATTTTCATGTTTTAAAAAAAAAAAGAAGTTAATTGTGTTTCCATCGTCTGAGATCAACCGACAGAAACCTGTCTGGTTTCAGTTCTTTACCACTGTGCCTAGAATGTTTGCCCTTTGTTCTAATTAAATTTATGTGTTGATATTTTATTATTCACTCTCTAGGGTAGAGACAAACTAATGTTTAAGCCTAAGAGGAGATGGTTCTGTTAATTTTTGAATTGATGAATTTGTGAACTTTTGTGAATTTTTGTGAATTTTTGTGAATTTTTGTGAATTTTTGAATTTGTGAATCTGTGAATTTGTGCATTTTGTGAATTTGTGAATTTGTGAATTTGTGAATTTGTGAATTGATGAATTTGTGAATCTGTGAATTTGTGCATTTTATGAATTTGTGAATTGATGAATTTGTGAATTGATGAATTTGTGAGATTTGTGAATTTGTGAAATTTGTGAATTTGTGAATTTGTGAAACTTGTGAATTTGTGAAATTTGTAATGAGTGTATCATATAATTGATAGCCGACCAAGAACATTTACGGCTTCAAAATCATCTATTGGCACTTGAATGTGGCGTTTTGGGATGGACCGGACTCCGAATTTTCATGAAACTTTTGATAGATTCAAGTGTCAGAGTGTGAGAACATATACTTTCTCACTTCAATTTCCTTGGTTTAGACTCTACATTGGAATTAAATTTAATCTCTTGATCATTTTTTTTTTGTTTGAAGGTTGATGAGAATGTTTGTGATACAGTTGAGGATAATAAAATGAGTGGCATGAAGCATTTCCTAATGGAATCTAAACATGATAATATCGCCATGGACAGTTTCTTAGGTTTTGGTATTGAGATGGAGGAAGTTTCTTATGGATTTGACTTTAGTTTTCTCCCTGATTATGGTAAGTTTTTTTGACTTTAATACTAAATGTTTTGTATCAAATAGGAGGGTAAATAATGCAAGATTTTTTTTGTTTTATTGCTTAAGGTGGATTAGAGTCTTGTAGCACTCTAGACGATGAAGCAGGTTTGAAGCTCGAAGTATGTGATAATATATCGATATGGGAATATGGTATTTTATACTTTGAACTATCTTCGTTTGGTGAAAAAAATTTGTTCAACTATCAAAATGGTTTTTTTATACTCTAAACTTTGATAATCTGGTTTCTTAAACTCTAAAACTTAAACCGAGATCTCAAATCTAAACTGGGAATTATAGTATAATTAATCCAAATTTGAAATATATTTTTAGTTAAATTTTGAAGTTATGATTTAATTTTATGTTTTTGAAGTTTAATTTTGATTTTAAAGCTCTGGTTATCGAAGTTCAGGATTTAAAACACCATTTTGATAGTTGACGGTTTTTTTTCACGAAATAGAGTTAAATTCAAGGTTTAAAATACCATTTCCCCATCAATATTTATGATCTCATGTTTGTATTTATTGTCCCTTTATGCTCTGCATTACATGTGATTTGTAAAATGAAGCTATTAAAATATACTCATCTTGTAGATTCTTGATGGGTTTCTTGATGAAGTGGAAGATATCTATGCATCACAAGATCTTTCTTCTATTGGTGACCATATCCTTCCAGGTAAATCTGTGATTTCTATAATCTTATTGCCCATTGTGTCTCTATTTTAGTTGATTCATATAATAATGGCTTGCAGAAACTGAAGTGACGAAGAAAGTATCTGAATCAGATTCTTATTATCCTGGTATTAGTAGAACTCACAGGCTATCAGAGTTGTCAAAAGAATCACTTCCACCACATAATGAATCAAAGAATATATCAAGTAACAAGATTCTTTATCAAGAACCAGTTAAAGATACAACTTTAAAAGCTAGTTTCTCCTATGACTTCCGGCCTCGAAAAGGACCTCTGAAGAAATGCCTGCACACCACAACGGTTCGGTTCACATTAAAACTATTAAAAGTTGATGAACTTCAATTCTTGTGTTTTCTTATTATTCTGTTATTTGCAGGAGAAGAATACTCTGTTTGATGATCAGCTCACTACTTCTGAAAGCGGAGATGACATTTCTGTAACTAATCAATGCAAAAGCAGATGTGACCGGCGAAAAAATCAAAGAATGTGGACTGTTGATGAAGTGGTGAAGCTTGTTGATGGTATTTCTGAGTTTGGTGTTGGAAAATGGACTGATATAAAGAATCTCTTCTTTAAATCCTCGTCGTATCGCACACCCATTGATATCAGAGTAATTCACTCACTATTTACTTCAAATTCAATATCTTCATTTACTGCTTTGGTGTGTCTTAGATCTTCAAATCTTTGCAGGATAAATGGCGTAATCTACTGAAAGCAAGTTATGCTGATAGAGAGGTTTGCTTCTCTTTTCAATTTATAAATGTTCAGATTTTGTTCATATTTTTTGAAAATTCTGAAACATACAAATGCTAAAAAATGGGTTTCTTTAGGCTGAAGAAAAACGACGGTCAGGATCTCGTCCTATTCCTAAGGAGATTGTAGATCGTGTCCGAGAACTTGCTTGTCTTCATCCATATCCTTACTCCAAGTCTTTGTTTGATTCCTCAACAAGTCGAAACAGTTCAAGGAAGAAGAAGAAGACTAAAAAGAGTTGATATATTCGACCAAAATCGATAAGAAAACCCTAAAACCCTGAACTCTAAACCCTAAACCCTAAAACCCTGAACTCTAAACCCTAAACCCCGACATGTTGTGGATAGAAGTTTACTTTCTCTTTAGGACATGTAAGAATCTGTGTGGCATCAATGATGATGTAAGTTGTCATGTGAAGATTTCTGCTAAATGACTTCAATTTAGAAAAGTGTTTTGGTCATTGCCTATAAAAACTTAACTTGCTCATTTCATTTCTCAGAGTATTAACACACATGCATTATAGTATTTTGAATTGGTGAAAAAAATTTTGAATTATGAAAATGTTTTTTTAAATTTTGTCATTTCATCGTCGAGTTTTTTAAATAAAATATTTTACTAATTAGGTTTTTTTTTAAAACTAAGATTAATTAAAAAAAAACTAAATCTAATTTGAAAATTAAACGTAGAATTATAACCTAATTTTGATAATAATATCGAAATTTATAGTTTAGAAAAACATTTTGATAATTCAAAATTTTTTCAATAAACAAAAATAAATAAAAATTAAAGATATTGTAGTCACAATATATAATATGGATGACACATCAGGAAGCAGAAACCAAAGACAATTAGCTAAACATTTATTTGATACTCATATAGAGTCGACATAAACCTGACATCTTAAAAAATATTGAATGTGTTTTTATGATATTTTTCATATTTATTATTTTTGGTCTTATTAATAACACTCTAAATCAATGTGACAATGGCATTTGAAACATCAAATTTTTTTTTTTTTACCATATTTATTAGTAGCTTATGGGAATATTGGAGGGAGATTCAGGAAAGGTAAAAACCCTTTTGTTGAAGAAGCATATCAAAGAATTGCATTGGATCAATTGATAAAACTTTGAGGGTTCAAGAAAATGACCTTTTGATAATGTCTGAAGATAGCTTTTGATTTGCGGGGTTTTACTGGTTTACAGTCTGTATAGATAATAATAATAACTCTCTGTGTATATAAAAGCTAATCTGTCTTTCTTTCTTCTCTGTGTATACAGTTTAAAGTCTGAAATTCTACGTTTTCAAAATTGAGAAAGATCGCGTTCATATAAATAGATTGTATCTACCTCACAAAAAATAAAAGTTGTAGAGATTTTGTGTTAATCAATGACAAAAGTTGAAGCTCTGGTGATTTGTTCAATGTTCCTTCCCATGCTGCCTTGAAGTTTTCTTGAAAGGTCTTCGTAGTGCTTTCTTTGCTGTCAAATCACAAAAATGAGATCAAATTCTGAGAAATCGATAAAGTTTCAAATTTTCTGAGAGTATACCATACCTGCTTGGAGACAGAGGGTGAGAGTTTGGACAATGCTTGCTCGAAATGTGTCATCTTGATAGTACATTTAGTTGAATCTAGAACATCCTCAAACACATTAGAGCTGAGTTTCTCCTCCACTGCCTGCAATGCAGCCTCGTGCACCTTTCATTCAAATATTCAAACCACCATCAGAGAATCACATTACAGAATACAAGATTCAACTTCAATTTAAACACAAAGGAGTAAATTTGAATACCAAGGCAGCGAGATCAGCTCCACTAAAATCTTCACAGTTACTCATCTTTGCAATGGCAGCGAGATCCACAATAGAATCTATCGGCTTCTTCTTTGCTAAAGCTTTTAGAATTGAAACACGCTCATCTGCGTTGGGGAGAGGTACGTATACAAGGTTTCCAAATCTGCCAGGTCGCATGAAGGCAGGATCAACTACATCTGGTCTGTTTGTGGCCCCAATTACATATACGTTACGACGTTCTCCACCATCTAGCTCAGCAAGAAACTGTGAACATCGAAACCATTTGAGTTTAGCTTCTGAACACTTGTAGCATACAGAAACAATGACTCAAGACTTCGAAAAAAAGCTTATTACCTGGTTCAAGAGCCGTTCGACGACCCAAGCACCTTCTTTTCCACGACTTGTTGTCAAAGCATCCACCTGTTGATAAGAATCAAGCAGCTCTTAAGCTGAATCAATCCAAATATTGGTGTACTTGTTTGATCACAGAAGTTTGTCTTTGTTTGTGAAGTAATAAAACCTGTTCTAAAACACCAGACTAGGACTGTTCATGTATGTTTGTAAGCATAAAAAATGTGGAAACACAAACCTCATCAAAGAAGAGTACACAAGGTGAACATGTCCTGGCACGCTGAAATAACGTCCTAATTGCAAGCTCGCTTTCTCCAACATATTTATTCAGAAGTTCTGGACCCTACAAGCCAATGATAGGAAAGAAAAAAATCTCATTCTTCAGGATCATACATATGCAAAATTCCATAAATCTGATGTGAAACTCAACCTTGATGTGAATAAAATTAGCTCCTGCCTCGTTTGCAACTGCCTTTGCAATCAATGTCTTACCACAACCTGGTGGTCCATAGAGCAAAAAGCCCGTCTCTAAGTCTACTCCAAAAGCCTAAAAGATCAAACGAGACACATTCAGAGCGTAGAATGTATGTTTTTTGATAATTTGTGTGATATTAGAAATAGTATATTGTCAAAGAGAAAGCCAATTGATTCATTATTACCTTATGAATTTCAGGTGATTTGATAGGTCTGACTATATATCGGTTAAATTCTTGTCGTAGATGGTCAAGGCCACCAACATTGTCCCACTTGACATCAGGCACGGTAGAGAATCCTTCCCTAGTTGAAGATGCTTGAACAACCTTCACGGCTTCCTGGTAGAAAAAAAAAAGTTAAATATAAGCCAAAGAAACATACCAACTCTAACAGAATCAGAAAAGTAGAAACATATCGGGCTTGAGATTACAACACCAACCTCAAAATCAGACATAGTGACAAAAAGTTTTTCTAACTCTTCTGATGGCCAAGGCTGCCTTAGCCAAGACTTATCATCTTCACCATTTTTTGATAGTTCGGACTTTCTTGAATCCAAAATTCTCTTTATGGCTATCCTACCAGCCATATTAGCAACACCGTGCAAATCCGCTCCAACAAAACCTGGTGTGATACGAGCTATTCTTGTCCTATCAAAAGGACCTTCTAGTCTAAGTTTTTGGGCTACAACAGCAAGTATCTCAGCCCTTGCTTCTTCATCTGGAACACTTAAAGCAATCTCACATTCAAATCTTCCAGGTCTCCTCAAAGCAGGGTCAAGAGCATCAGGCCTATTGGTAGCTCCAATCACAAGAACAAATCTAGCACTAGAATCAGGAATATTCTCTTTATTATCAGGTCCATCCATACAAGTCAATAACTGTGTCACTATCCTCTTCTCCATCTCCCTCTGCTGATTTTCTCTCTTTGATGCAATTGCATCAATCTCATCGATAAACACAATCGATGGTGCACTCCTATGTGCTTTTGCAAATAGTTCTCGAATATTCTCTTCAGATGCACCTGAAAGTTTCAGAAACAAACATTTCATTTTAGACAACATCAGGAATGTTGAGTTCAGAGATGGAAACATAGTACAAGACAATTCACACCAGAAACACCAGAAACAATATCTGTAGCCGAAATCTTAAAAAAGGGAACACCAACTTCATTGGCTATGGCATTAGCTAACTTTGTCTTTCCACAACCAGGTGGTCCATGAAATAGAATACCACTAGGTGGCTTCACTCCTAACTTCTGCAATGGCTGAGGATTAAGAATTGGGAATAAAACATTCATCTCTAGATCATCTAACACCTTTTTTATCCCACCAAAATCTTTAAAAGTTGGTCCTTTATCAGCTTCCATCTCCAAACCACCATTACCAGTGGTTACACTAACAGAAAGAGAGCCTTTAGCTTCCTTTTTCGACCCCATTGTAGCCATCTTACTTCTACCTTTGTTGTTCACAGTCTCCACTTCAACATTCTTTTCTACTACAGGTGAAGGAGATTCAATTGTTTTCTTGTTCATCTTAGCGTAGTTATCTCGTAGACTGTCATTGATCATATCAAAACGTGGGCTCAGCTGCTCGCTAAAAACAGCATCTTCCGAAGTAGAAACATCTGCACTGTCTTCCGATGAAGAAGACGACGGAGAAGAAAGTTCCATATTTCTCCTTCTGATATGTGACTCCTCTGCTTGCTTCAATTTTTCCTCTCTCTCATCAACTCGTCTCTGTTTCTGTTTCTTCCTCCTAACATCACTTTCCTCATCGCCATTTTGGTAATCATCATCTTCATCTTCATCTATAACCTGCTTCTTGTTAATCCTGACATTAAGGACTTGTCTCACGTTTAGCAGGAGTACCTGTCGGGTCAATCGGGCAAAATTAGGGTACCGGGAACGGAGATCGTCGACGATATCTTCCGCCGTTGTTAAATCCTTCCGGCATGAATTAATAACTTGATTCAAATATCGACGATTTACTCCTCCTCCTAAACCACCGCCGCCGCCGCTGCGACCTGATCTCTTCGCCATCGTCGCTGTCAAAGGCTAAGGGCTTAATGGCTAAACCCTAAATATTTCAACTTACTTATATTCCCTTGTAAGGAAAAAATATTTTTTGGGAAATAAAAAAGGGAAGTGTGAACCTAATTGGATTAGTGATATTCTTTTGCGGTTATAATAGAATATTAGGAAAACAAAAGGGTCTAATGTGGAAATACTAACAAATATGTATAACCGTTGAATCCTTGAGCCAAACAAAAACAGAGGTATTTTTGCATATAAAATTTAAATTGAAATAGAGGTATTTTTGCATATAAAATTTAAATTCAAGTAGATGTATTTTTGCATATAAAACTAAAATTGAAATAGAGGTATTTTTGCATATAAAATTTAACACAACAGACTACACAATCAAGTAGAAAGTAGAAGCCAAAAGATGCTAACGAATTCGCAGATAAAATTGCAAAAATTTCAAGATTTTCCACATTGTTTTGCTTACATTACCACATTGTGTACCTATAACTTGTACTGAACAATCAGATTTAACACAAAATTAGCTAATATATTTTAACTTTTACTTGTACTTTCTGAACAATCATATTCAAAACACAAAAGTAGCTAATATATTTGAACTTTTACTTGTACTAGCTTAGCTGAACGATCAGAAGTAACAAAAAAATTAGCTTAATACATTTAACGTTTACTTGTATTAGCCGAACAATCAGATTTAACACAAAATTAGCTAATGCAATGCTTGACGTTTCAGGCTTGTGAACTAAAACACCTTGCTGTTTTTTTTAGTATTCATAAGAGCAATGAGCAGATAGATAAGACTTCACAAGGGAAGACTCTAAAATTGTCCTTGAACTCCTTGGACGTTAGGATGATGCTCACCGGGAATCAAACCTCGGATTTTAACATCATAATAAACTTCTTCTACTTTTCTCAAGTCGTATTTCATACCTGTCATGTGTCAAAACGAAAGAGTTATGCAAAGATTCCTTGCACATTTGTTATATAAACGTTGAAGAAGAGTGTTTTAGAAGACTTACTATCGAATTTCTTACGAAGAAAATCATTCCTAAGATTCAACATGCGGAAAGCTGCGTGTAGATCTGTCAAGAAATTCATCACCTTTCTTGGGCAATCATAATCCCCTGCTGTCACTCGATTAACCACGTACCTTGGCTATAATATACACATATTAGAATTACATTACATGAAGGTTTTCAGTAAGTTTCTATTAGTGCCGGGCATTTGGTACACATTCGGTTTCGATTCAATATTTTTTGGTTATTCGGTTCGATGACTATAGGATCCGTTTGGTTTTTTGAACATTTCGGTTTGGGTTTGGATACTTGATAAGAAGATCCAAATTGTACTCGAAAACTTCAAAATTACCCGAAAAACCAAAAAAATCTGAAAAAACCTGATAAATATACCCGAAAAGCAAAACAAATACCAGAAAACCCAAAAAGGTTACTTTTGGGTACCTAATAGATATCGGTTCGGTTCCGATTACTACCCAATATCCATGGATCCCGAGTTTA
>KE152146.1:6245-24583 GCA_000411095.1 Aethionema arabicum | reverse complement strand
AAACTTAAAAAGTTGAAAAAGAGACCCAGGATCGCCTTTTCTCCACGGCAAGAAGCTTGGTGAAATCTACTTTACAAATACAGATGGAAGTGGGGAAGACATAGAAAAATGGAAACTTAAAAAGGTTGAAGCAAAGAAGCCAGCCACTTAGAAAGATGAGCGTTACAGTATGATATTATCACCTTAATGTGCATTTATGTTAGGGATTGAGAAGGAATACAAAAGAAGGTGGGAGAGCATAACGTTTTATGGAGGAGCTGCAACCTAAAGGAAATTAGAAAGGTTGTGAAGTCTGATCTGTTAGGTTAAATGGGAAATCTACATGGCATATTCTGATTGAGTGATATCTTGGCTGAGGTGGATAGTCTAGAAAGACTTAGCACCCCTCATTATATAATATATAATTTATCGGTTTTTTTAGTTGCTTTTTTATCTATTTTTTAGTAATTAATGTATATTATTATATGCATCACATTTTAAAATACTTCAGAAAATATATTTTTTTCAATTAATAATTGATTGATATCTTATTTATATAAAATAATTGAATTTTAGTGACAATTTTTTTGTTTGAAATTGGAGTTTTCAGATCAAACCAATGAATTACACTGGACTTGTATTTTTCCTGTATCTTATGCAAGATTAATAAATTTATTAAACATATTAAAATATATGATTTATAGGTTTTCGGTATAAATACACTTAATAACATTTTTTTTTAATTTGAAATACTACAAATAGTAAATTTTCCTCCTGGACAAAAACTCTATTCATCTTTGATTTATTTTTTCAAACATTCTCTCCATCTTTGAAAGGTTGATGTTTTAATCTCCAATATTTTACTCTTCGGCAAAAAAAAAAAACTCCAATATTTTACTCTATTATTTACGTTAAAATAAAATATCTTTATTTTGGGGTTAGTTTTGCTCCAATAGTTTATTCTATATTTAGAGTACTATTTCATTTTATTTTATTTTCGAATGAAAAATGATGTGGGATTGAAGAATATTTTATTCAAAAAATAAAGTATGAAGTGTACAATAGAATAGGGTCTGAGATGCTCTCTCATATATTAAAAGAAAATACGTAATAAGTAATTACAATTTTTTTTATTAATGTTTTTGTTACTTAAAATATGAATTTCCCAATAATTAACGTTAACTCCAATAAAACTATTCATTTCGTAAATGAATTTTAAAATAGAAAAATTCTCCAACCAATTATTAAATGTACTTATTTCTCTTAATTAAATTAAAAATGATAAATAATCGATCTTATACAATTTTTTTTAAAAAAATACAATTTAAAAAAAAAACTAACAAGTCATTCTATTGGGCTTAGGCTCACTAGAAAACTACGAATAATTAGCTGGGCCTTATTAGTTATATCAACCCTAATGTTTAAAATAAAAAAGAGAAGAAGAAAACAAAATCTTAGGGTCTGAAACGACCCATTTCCATGGCAGCACAAGCCACAAGCTTCCATTTTAATTTAACAAAAACAAAATAAATTATTCCGAGTAATCTTGCCTTATCTGTTCGTCCGTAGAACAGCCTCATGTTATTTTTCCTTCTTCCTTACCCATTCGCGTAACTGAAACCAACCTCTGTTTCTGTATAATTTACTGAAATGGAAGCTGCCATAAACTTCGTTTCTTCATCTCCCTCGTTCCAAACAAAGACTCACATCAAGAGCGCTTACTCTTCTCCTTCCTCCGGTAACTCTATTCAGCATTGTCATTCTTCTTCCTCTCCTCTTGATTTGTTTTCTGTAGTTTCATCGGATTTTCGTTTCTATTCCATGCTTCTCATCTGTAGAGTTTGAGTTAATTAGTTGAAAATTTCGGTAAATTTCTCGCTTAGATGATCGTTGCTGCGAATATTATGCGTTGAAATACGTTTGTTACTTAAAGATTGCCGGCCATGGCTGTTCGCATTGTTTTTTTCTTATCTTCCTTTTTGATTTGCAGTATTGAAGCTTCATGAACAAACAACTACTCCTGTTGTAAATTCACGCCATCTCACCACTTTATCTCGACATTTTCCTGCATCGGTTCTCTTACCGGAGCCACGGGAAGATTCCAGGACTTTGTCACTGACATCTAGAGAAGATAAAACATCTCAGGTTCATATATTCTACCATAATCGCAGAACAGCCTTCAATTCTCTAGTCTCTTGTTTGTGTTCTTGCTTCTGCAGTGTAAGAGATACCGACCTTTAATTCCTTGCGATTTTAGGTTACTCTGGATAGAAGACAATCTGATGATATGGTTTCATCTAGAGAGGATGAGATATTTGAACAGCAACTGCTTCACTCTACTGGTTTATGGAATTTGTAAGATGATTTGGATGTTTAATTGAACATCTGCGTCTTCTGAAATCTGAATGATGTAAACTTTTTGTGATAATTCTTGTTTCTCCATTGCAGATTGATATCTCCTCTAGCAGCAGCTGAGAAGCAATTTCCTGCAGTTGTATCATCGCCTTTAGAAGATGCTGAGCTCTCTGATGTGGTTGCATTGGCTAAGAAAGCTTTATCAGCTTCAAAACAAGCTGCATTGCTAGTTGAAGACTCTGAAGCTGAAGCTGAAGCCGATCCATCTCTCTCCACTAGGTTGCTTCTTTAACTTTGCTTTGTCTATTTCATCAATTCTGCTACATGGAGGCTATAATTTGGAGAAATTTTCGTTTCTGGATGTTGCTTTAGCTCTTCCATGTCATTACCTGAAGAAGGAACCGTAGTGAGATCAAAGCGGATGCTGGAGAGACGAGCAAGGAACAGAAGGGTTCCAAAATCAATGGCTGTGGAAAACGAGAGTTACGCTCCTCAAAAAGTTAATGTGAGGAAAAAGTTGAAACAAGGGGTTGATACAGATGATGCACTTCAGCTTTTCTTGTGGGGACCTGAGACTAAACAACTCTTGACTGCTAAAGAGGAAGCTGAACTGATAGTACATATACAGGTTCCTTGCTTCCTATTTATGTCTCCTTAAAAGCCTTTCTTATTGAGTTTGCTTGGAAACTACATGATGCTAACTTCCATAAGCTCAATATATCAATAGCATTTGATAAAGCTGGAAAGGGTGAAGAGTAAACTTGAATCTCAAAATGGCCGTGAACCAACAATAGGCGAGTGGGGTGAAGCTATGGGGCTAAGTTGCTATGTCTTGAAATCTGAAATCCACCGTGGTCAAAGCAGCCGAGAAAAGCTCATTACAGCAAACTTACGTCTAGTAGTCCATATAGCTAAACAATATCAGAATCGTGGCCTCAACTTTCAGGACTTATTGCAGGTTAGCTTTGTCACAAACCCATTGTTTTGTCCTGAAGAAAACTAACCATACAACCTGCTAAAACCCTTTCTTTTGATGCGTCTTCTTGTGCTTATTTAAATGTTTATAGGAAGGTAGCATGGGACTAATGAAGAGTGTAGAGAAGTTTAAACCACAATCCGGTTGCAGATTCGCTACATATGCGTACTGGTGGATTCGACAATCCATAAGAAAGTCTATATTTCAAAACTCCAGGACAATCCGTTTGCCGGTAAACTACAATTCGTTTAAGAAGTTTTGATCACATCTAACATATCACTAATAAAGAATTGAGTTTAATACCAACAACATGGTGAACTTTTACAATGTTAAAAACAGGAGAACGTGTACATGCTACTGGGAAAAGTATCCGAAGCGAGGAAAACGTGCATACAGGAAGGAAATTACAGTCCAAGTAAAGAGCAAGTAGCGAAGCATGTTGGTGTTTCAACAGAGAAGTTAGATAAACTGTTGTACAATACAAGAACACCTGTTTCAATGCAGCAGCCCATTTGGTCTGATCAAGATACAACCTATCAGGTAACCCTTTTCCATTGTTACTTTTTTTTCAATGTTCTAGAAATTGCATTTGTCTAGATTCCTATTAATCATGCATCCGCCTAGGCACTGATTTTTTTGTTAACGGTAGAGAACTACGCGATTTGTTTGCAGTGATTGGTTATCATGTGATTCTAATTGGTAAAAATTGATTTAAGTGGATTAATCAGTCTAATATCTAAACCTCTTAAAATATTTTTTATTTGTATATTCAGTTCTAAAAGGATATCGTTTTGAATTATATTCTTCTAGGAAAAAAACAAAACAGTATCATTTGTAAACAACGAAAAATACTTAATTTTATATGGATTCAACTAGATTTTTTTATTGTTTTGAACTTATGATGATTGTACGTTTAATTTTATACATTGATATCTAAATTTGAGTATGTTTTAAAAGTATTTAGTTGAAAAAAATTATGTATCGTTATAATATTTAAATATATTCATAAAATATATAGTTAGAATGAAGAGCAAGTGGTACAGTGGTTACCACCTCTGCTGTTATCATATCAATTTGGGTTCGAACCTAGCTTATTCCAGTAGAGGAAAACTAATATTAGCCGCTAGGCTACAGTGAAAAATAAATATATATAGATAGTTAGACTATCTTTTTAACTTCTAGACCCGACTAGCTGTTCTAAGCGCTAGGACCCATGTTGCGGTCCGATTGTTTCAACCTTGTCTTTCTTTAGTTATGTTTTCTTGACCGAACAAAACCGGGCAATAACCGTTTAAATTCCATAGGAAGTAACAGCAGACAATGGCATTGAAACACCAGAAATGAGCGTAGGGAAGCAACTGATGAGGAACCATGTGCGGAATCTCCTCAATGTACTGAGTCCAAAGGAGAGAATGATCATTAAACTTAGGTTTGGAATTGATGGTGGGAAACAGAGATCGTTGTCGGAGATCGGAGAGATTTATGGACTGTCGAAGGAGCGAGTACGGCAACTCGAGAGCCGGGCATTGTACAGACTTAAGCAGAACATGAGTAGCCATGGACTCAATGCTTATGCTGACTTGCTTGTTTAGCTTCTGAATATATTCATATTGGCTACTTGTTAAGAATAATCTGCATACAAAAATATACATTTATAAGGTTTTTTTTTTCTTTTTTGTTAATATACTCAGGAATAGTGTTTCCTTGGATTGGAATTTTGTCTGACCACTTTTTTTTTTGGTTGGTTATATATATTCAATTTATGTATAATTTTTTTAAACTCAATTTCTGTGGTTTAAGTGAAAAAAAACTCGATTTCTGTGTAATTCAAAGGGGAAATGTTTTAAAAAATGTTATATTTTACGATCGATAAACTAATATTTTGTTTTTTGTAGAGATTTTAGTTAAATCATATAATAACAAGATGTAACAAAATAAAAGTTTAATTTTGAATATTAGAATCAATCATACCCCCAAAATAATTTTGCTAATTTAATAGATAAATAGGTTTATTGGTTGATTAAAAAAAATGTTTATTGGAATATTTCAAAAGAAAAATATATTTTAAATCATAGAGATAATTGATTTGATTCGTGATAGATAGCGAGCGACGACTGCCTTGAAACTCTGGGGTCTAAGGTAAAATCTGAAATGAGGACCACTATTTCATATAAAGAAAAAATATTCTTTTTTACACAAAGCTAAATATATGATTCAGGATCCATTATACATTGGGGACCGAGACGAATGTTTCACCCGACTTGGCCGAGGATCGGTCCTGTATATAGCCTAAATTTTGTAAACTGTTTTGTAACATATTTTTGAAATCGTTTTAATTTTCAGTTTTACCTTTTTAACCAAATATTTTTTAGTTGATTTTCTAGTAGCATAGATTGTAAATAAGTTTTTTTTGTTAAGGTGTTCTCTAAAAATGAGATGAGATTTAAGTAAATTTGGATCCTGAACCTTAATTTTTATTAATTAGTTCAGAAGTCCATATATAAAAAATCAACATTAGTCTAACCTAATGGTACTGGTTTAAAAAATATAGAATTGTCGATCCAAAGACATAGACTTTGCGTAGAATATCACAATAAATGGAAAATTATCGATTTTATCAAAACATTCATAATATCATTTTTTTACTGCATAATATTAAAATACCAAATCAACCAGAATTTCAAAAAACCAATGATCTATTTTACTATATCACATTATTATCACAAATAAATTTAAATTCACAACAAACAAAATATTAAATTATCCATCCGAAAACATACATTTTATAGAACTTTCTCCCTAAAGTTTAAACTACAAATTGTATATATGTATTCTCCCTATTATCTACAACTAAAATCATCAAACTCCAAACATCTCATGATTTCTCATTACATATCCAAGACAATGAAGAGTTTCATCAAGTTCCTCAACTCTAGGATTTGAACAATCACCAACTACAAAACCAAAAATCTCATTTCCTACTTCAATCCAACTACATCCTACTCTCTTCTTCACTCCTCTCTCACTCATTTCTCTCCTTACATCCTCTGCTTCTTTCCACTTCCCACTCGAACAATACAAGTTCGACAACAGAACAAAACTCATCTCATCACTCGGCTTCATCGTCTTCAACACTTCCCCAACTTCCTTACCTAACTCAGTCTCCCAATGTGCAGAACAAGCACCCATTAAAGCCTCCCATGAATGGTACATTGTAGCCAAATCCTTAGCTTCTACAAGATACCCACTCCGACCAAACATATCTATCATACAACTTACATGATCTACTTCCAATGGGATTCCATAATCTTTAACCATAGATTCAAAAATTGCACAACCTTTCTCCACAAGCCCAGAATGGCTACAAGTAGTTAATAAACCAATGAATGTTACCTTATCTGGTTTAATCTTTGAAGCTATCATCATCTCATATAGCTTTAAAGCTTCATCTGCTAACCCATGTAAACCAAATGCAAAAATCATTGTGTTCCAAGATACTAAATCTTTAGTAACTATGTCATCAAATGCACATTTTGATTCGTTAATATCTCCACATTTTGCATATAAGTTAACCAGGGCATTACCGACGTAAGCGTAACCTTGAAAACCATGATGGATTAAACAACCATGGATCATTTTTCCTTGACCTAAAAGAGCTAAGCTTGAACATACATGAAGAACAGCACCATATGTAAAATGATCAGAATCTACACCAGATTTCGTCATTTCGGTAAAAAATCTCAGTGATTTCTCTCCATCACCGTTCTTACCATATCCTGCAATCATACTTGTCCAAGTAACAATGTTTTTCTCAGGCGCTAGATGAAAAAGTTCAACGGCTTTATCTGTTTCACCTATTTTCATACAAGCATCAATGGCAGAATTCCAAGATACCTGAGTCAAGACATTTATAGATTCCAGCTCTTTAATGGCTTCATCTCTGCTTCCTACTTTTGCGTAGAAACTTAACACAGAATTCTTTGCTTCAGCTGCAGCATCCCATCCGTTCTTCACCATTACAGCATGTATCATTCGGCCATAAACCAAGTTTGATGAATCAGGGCAAGCGTTAATGAGAGAACTAAACGTATAACAATCTGGTTTAAACTCAGTATTCAGCATCTCTTTGTATAACTTCAAACATGATTCGATATTTCCACACTGAGCATGACCAGAGATCATTATATTCCATGAAAATGTAACCCTTTTAGGCATTTCAACAAAAACATCGAAAGCGTCTTCAAACTGTCCAACGTTCATGTATGCAAACAAAAGTGAGCACCAAGTTACTTCATTTCTAGTACTATTGCACATATCTTGAAAGACTTTTCTTGCACTATGAGTATCAGAGCACTTACCGTACATATCAATCAGCGAATTGTTAACAGGTAACGAGGATTCGTACCCAGACAAGATTACTAAAGCTTGAATTCTTCTTCCGAATTCAACATGACTTAGACTTGCACAAGTGCTCAAGATTGCTGTAAATGAGTAATCATCAGGCTTAGAATCCGAGAATCTCAATTCGGTGAAAAAAGATATGGCTTCCTGATGCAATCCGAAATGGGAATAGCTCGTCAACATTGTGTTCCAAGCCACAGTATCTCGGTCAGGCATTTCGTCGAACAACTTACGGGCACAAGCTACACGGCCTGATCTCGCCAAAGAAGCAATCTTCGAAGTAAGACGAACCAAAACAGACATTTAGGAATAATCATGGAGTCATCACTCTTCTGCTTCTCAGGAAACTACAATCATGACGACCTGTGATAAACCTGGATAATAGACAGATTTGGTTCGGAAACTGCAACTTATCCGGTGGCATTGTCATTCGGAAAGAAGCTTTCAATTTCACTATCAAAAAACACAATTCATAGCTTCCTCAGAACAGATTCTGCTCAAGCGAAAGCCCATTCGGCCAATGGATTTCTTTTGAGTTTTTTTTTCTCTGACTCATTTCTTTCGAGTTAAAAAAAAATTGTGGTGTAATGAGCCATCCTTTACTGTTACGCTGTTTTGCGAGAAAACTCTCAATTTCTTAATTTAATCTTCTAAATTTTAACTTTTTCCAATTTGATTTTTAACCTTTTTTTTAATAAATGGCTAATTTTTGTGAAATCTTTTATGTTAAAAATTTAATATTCGAAACTATTGGTTTGAATAGCGAAGAAGAAGGGAGATGAGAAAAATCTGTTGCGAAGAAAAAGAAAGAAAGTAGATGATTTTCAGTAGATGATTTTCGCGTAAAATCGCGATTTAGGATTACAAAAGTTTTTTTTCGTCGATTTAGTTAAACACAATGTTTTGATAAATGACAATTTTTTGTGAAAATTAACATTCATTTACGAACCGGTTGAAAAACTAAATCGAAAAAGATTGAGAGTTTTCACACCATAACATGATAAGTTGAGGATCATTTGATCCTAAAAAAATGATTGCGTTATAATATTTAATATTTTTTTAATTATATTTCCTTCATATCAAAATTAGAAATAAAATGTTAGAACCAGTAATATAATTACAATTACAAAGATAACAAAAGAAACAACAATTATGAGGATTTTTTTTTATTTATAAATTTATATATACATAAGATTTATCATGAATGTTGAAATCTTCCAATTGATGTGTTTAATTTAAAAAAAATAGGTGACATAACATTTGAGTGTTGAAAAGATTCAACACCCTTTAAAGAATTAAAAAGTAGATATATTTATCATATCACTTTATATTTTTTTTTTTAAAATCAATGACACTTGTTCATTTTTAGTGGTTGTTGTGATGTTATAGATTTTTATTCCACCCTATCTATCTATATACGATCAATTATTGTACATAAAATAATCCAAAAAAAATTCATATGAAAATTCATAATTTTTTAAACTTTATAAATAGAGACTTGACTTGTTTCATTTGGGTACATAAAAAAAAACCTATATCTATCATAATTTTCTTCTTATTGCCCTTATAAACTTTAGTTTATATTCTTAATTTTTTTTTAATGGATTCTTAACAATAATTCAACGCAAAATTCTACTAATTTTCTTTTTCTATATCCAAATACTAACAATAATCCTACACAAAATTCGACTAATCATCTATTTTCCTATCCAAATCCCAACAATTATCAATTTCAAAATACATTTTTCAATCAATCCCAAAATGTTCCACATTATGGTTTTCCACCAATTTTTTCTACACCATTTTCTGTTCCAAACTATCATCCATATTATGGATCGATGATGATGTATTCATCTCAACAACCTATTTATTCTTCTACTCCAACAGATAATGAAAATGTTGTTAGAGGAATTGAATTTTCTGGATTTTCTACGCAAATGAATTTAGGAGTGATGACTCATGCTCATGAAACCATTCAAAATAAAGAAAATTCATCTTCTACTCGTCGGAAAAACCTCAAATGGACAACTGAGCAAAATTTGGTGTTATTGAGCGGATGGATTAAACATGGAACCGACAGCATTGTTGGTAGAAACCAAAAGAATGAATCATATTAGGATAAAATTGTTGAGTATTGTAATGAATATTGTTCGTTTAATCATCAACGTGATGGAGTACATAGTCTAATAATTCATAAAATGTAGATTTTATTTAACATTTTTTTAACGCAATTGTATTTAACATTTTATTTAAAAAAGAAAGTAAAAGGTGGAATTCAAGTTTGATAGACATAAATTCAAAAAAAGGGTGCAATTGATGGTACGAACCAAAGTAATTGCAATAAAGACGACATGTGTTACAGATGTGGGGTTCGTTTTTACACGAACGGGCACTGAAATGTCAGATGTGTATATGTATTATTTTCTTACCAAAAACATTATAATTTTAATTAAACTCCCATAAAATAATATGCATCACCATATCTTGCTTCTTTTCTTGTGTTAGAAAAAAATAAAAATAATTTTGTTTCTTTTCTTCACGACATAACATTGTTGTGCAAGTCTTAGTGTCTTACTTTTCTTCAATGGTGTAGCTCAGTAATTTTGTTTTCCCATCAGAGGGAGATATAATTTTGCAATTACATTACAAGAAATAGTTTTTTTTTAACTTCAATTACAAGAAATAGTTATGTTTGTTATTGGTAGAAAAAGTTAAAATCTTAACTTTAGAGAGTTCTATATTAAAAAAAAAAAACTTTTAGTGGGTCGTCACTTGTAACTCCTTCTTTCGACGTCTAAAACATCTAGATTCGAGTAGCGGTGTTTGTATTTAAGTTTTATATTCTACTTAATGAGACCGATTTGTGAATCAAGTGACAAATAAAAAAGAAATTATATAACAAATGTTTTTAAGAAAAAAAAAAGTAATTAGATTTGTATCGAAAAATCAACTTTTTTATCCATCCTCCGTGTTTAAAGATGATTTGTTTTGTATAAGGATGATTTTAAGAGTGTTTTTTTTTTAATATATTGAATCATGGACGGCAATAATAAATTTTTTAAAAAACTAAATAAATGGAGATTTTTTTTTGTAACATACTCCTTGTAATTATTTAATTTTTTAGTATTGTTTTTTGTTTCAAATAGATTGATTTTTTTTTAAAAAATCAAAATTACTATGTATCATTAAACATTTTAAATTCCATAAATCAACATAGAAAAATATTACATTTATCTTTCTCATTGATTGACTATAATATTAAAGAGAGAGAGAATATTTATGAAAATAATGTTTAAAAAAAAAGTAAAATTAAAGAAAATAAAATATTTAATAAATGAATTTTTTTTCCTTAAAAAATGTGAATTTATGAAACAGTATTTTTTTTTCTTAACAAAATATGAAACAGTATTATGTAAATACTAAATATACCAAAAGAGAATCCAAAGACCAACAAGAGTCGTTGCTCCCTCCACTACACGACTATATAGTCATCAACATTTCTCTATCTAAAAATATACGTCTCTTTAAGCTCATAAGCACAAGAATCATTCAATTTCTTGCTCTTTTTGTTATTATTTTTTTTCTTCTATACAAGAAATATTAATTCAACCAATGGCTCCGGAAGAGGGTGGTACGGACGGCACAAGTGGCACGTGCGAACCGTGCAAGAGTTTTGGGCAGAAGTGCAGCCATGTGGTGAAGAAACAAAGAACTAAGTTTTATATCCTTCGCCGTTGTATCTCAATGTTGCTTTGCTGGCACGACTATGAACGTGGCCACGGCCGCGCCCGTGGCCGCTGACCGTCTTAACTCTTGATTATTTTCAACTCCTCTTATTTTTTTTTCTTTCGAGTTAATTAGCTTGTCAATTCATAATTTTAAATAATGTATATATGTAGTAGACTCAAAAAATGTTTGTATGTAGAATGTTTTTTAGGCGTGGATACATAATCAAAAAAAAAAAAAATCAAATTGTGTAATGGTTTTGTTAGTTCGAATGTTAGCTTTTGAATAGTTTTCGTTGCAATTTCATTTCCTTTGTTGTTATTGGAAATCATGGAAGCCTTTGGGGTTGACTTAAAAAGAATCAGCTATTTTTTTAGTATTTTTTTTGTTTGAAACAATAATTCAGTTAAATACTTATATTTATATATGGTTAGTAAGTTAGTAACTCATTAGAAAACTAATATAAATTATATTATGAATCTAAGTTTGAAATGTGATATCATCTTCTTTAATTTTTTGTTTTGAATACTTTTGAAGAAATATTAAGTTTTTGTACTGAAAATTTAAATATACTTAATTTATAAAAATATTCATTGCATATATTTAAATAAGATTAAACTTTACCTACATTTAATTGAAACAATAGAAAATCCAAATTAGGAAAGTTAATTTGGGTTTGGACTTCAAAATATAATACATTTTTTTATTAGAGACATTTCATGTGGATTTACATGTCAACATATGATTGACTAATTAGAGAAAAAAACAAAATTGATTAATCGAATCTAAGTTTCAATTTTGATATCATTATTTTTTTTCTTACGAAGTTCCAATTTAATACTATTGTCTCTTTAAATTGAGTGATTTTTCTTCTTTTTTTTTGTCGGTAATTGAGTGATATATGTATAAAAATAATATTTTTTGTATGATAAATTTGAAAAAAAATGATAGAAGGATCTAACAATATTCCAAAGATGGAAACAACTATGAAAATTTTGTACGTATCAATATAATAAGTGGATCCGGAGTCACGCTCACACACTTATCTATTCTGCCACTCATTTTGTCCTTTTTTCTATATTATATACTATTTTATTTTATTCTATATAAATCTATGTATTATTTTACTTGGACTTTGTTGATGTTAAAAACACACACTATACATCTGCATATCGTTTGGGTGGTGATTTATCGTTGGACGGTAGAGAAGTACAATTATTTACTTGTAATCGATCATATCAATTAGTTGATGAAATTAGACGTTTATTGACCAAAAACAGTTAAATTCTGAAGATTTAAATTGGCCAAAAAAGTTAGAATTTTCTGATTTTAAAGAGTTAGGTGATGTTTTAGCATAAGTTCTATTTTTGGAATTCGAAATGGTGGATAATGATGATTTTCTTGTCTTTCGGTAAAAAAAAAAACCTTCATTTTTTTTTTTATCATTTATAAGATAAATTGTTGTTTTGTAAGATAATATAAATAAGCAACATCGAACTTAAAAGAACAAAATGATAATGCGGAAATTTAGAATAGAAATAAGACCTAAATTGTAAAGAGCAAGGTTGGTTTTAAAAATATGGGCGTCTATGACAAAATCTAAAATTAGAATTAATATTTGAATAACGAAAAATAATTTTTTTTATTTTATAAAAACAAATATACAATTTGGAAGTCGATTAATTTGGAGACCAAAACGAATACAAGACTTTTCTCGAGGCCGGCCCTGGTAAAGAGGGGATGTGAGTTTAGTCAAATCCGTACTAATAATGTAAATGCAATCTAAGTTATGATCTTAATTGGTTCTGATAATCATTTGTCGTTTATTGCATCGCTTTCACTTTCACACCTCACATGGACCGCCACTTTCGGTTCCGGACCCAAACACGACATGTGATAGTTTAATTTTTTTTTTTTATCTTTGTTAACATTATTTCGATTAGTACACTATAGTTTTTTAGTTTAATGTCTCTCTTGGTTAAAGCTACGTATCGTATATAAACAATTAAAACGTAACTCGGCCAACTTTAACATTTGAAATTTTTTTGAGATTTTTTAGTAATTTTTTTTAATATTTTCACTTTTTCATATTTATTATAAATTTATTTCTAAAAGTTATTTATAAAAAAAATCTAAATAAACTCGGATTAGATAGTTATACCGGTTGGAAGTATTACGAAAACACCACTAACCCAGTTCAAACCTAAAAAATGGGCAGAGATAGTTATGTTTGGTCGAATAACTTATAATCAAAGGTTGATCTCAGTCAAAGAGACTATGATTTGCCGAAACGTTTGGAACTCCCTGTATGATTGTCAAAACTATCAAGAAAAATCTAACCAATATATATTATGATTTTATTGATTTTTTTTAGAGTTTCTATTCATTTATTATGATCTTGGTTTTTTAAATTTCGAACTATTTTTATTTGGTGAAAAAAATCTTTAACTAGATATCAAAATAGTTTTTTATATTTCTAGATTTTGATAACCGAGTTGTTAAACTGAAATCTCAAATTTACACTTAAATTCTTTTCTAGTTAAATCAAAATTAGAATATATTCTTCGGTTTAATATGGCTGTTTGATTTAAAAATTGAATTATTAAAATTTAGGTTTGAAAGATTAAGTATTTAAATCGTCAAGACCTGTTTTGGCGAGTAGAATTTAGACTCAAACCAGATAAAATTTAGGTTCAGAGCTTTTTATCTATATTTTTAGAGAAATTGGTTGTTTTACACATTTAAAAAGCCTTCTTTAGTTTTTTAGACCCATAGACATTTGGGGTTATTGAAAGACTAAAGTACCCTTCCTTTTATTTGACCTAATTGGCTTATCTCCACAATCGATTTACGATTTAGGATTTCTAGCACAAAATCTTTTTACGATCAAAATCGATTTACGATTGCTAGCACAAAATCAATTTACGATTTACGATTTACGAATTACGAATTAGGATTGCTAGCACAAAATCGATTTACGAACAAAATCGATTCACGATTCTAATGAGTTCTGGGTAGAATGTACAGTTATATGTCTTCTTATAACACCTTATAATACACACTTCATATAACACATTTTGTATGTAAGTTTATAGGATGATGGAGATAAGGATGCTTATAACACCTGTTATATGTGTACTTATAACAACTTATTGTTAACAAATTTCAGCTCTGATGTTGAAACTAACATGGAATATAATCTGATTTGCGAATTTTGAATTTATACGGTGTTATAAGGATGCTTATAACACCTCAATGTGAACTATTTTCAGTTGTGTTGTTAATTGTTATATGAATTACAATGAGAATCTGATTTCACAATTTTTATAACAGTTATAAGGTTTGTTATAACATCACATATGCAGTCATTACATAGTTATAAACGCGCTTATAACAGCAGATAACAGACTAAATGAAACCATTTTACCTATATGTAATGTGATTCAAAATCTATTAACGTAGTTATAAGGTGTTATAAGCTTCTTTATAACTTCTAAAAGAATTTTTAATAGTCGAAAACGGACAGAATTATACGACAGAGAAGATACATCGCACTTCATAGTTATAAACGCGCTTATAACAGCAGATAAAAACTAGGGACAATTTCGTCATTATATATTATTTGGTGTTTATAAAACTAAAAGGAAATTTCAAATGTTTAGAACACTCAAAAGACATTTCAAATGTTTATTTTGCCAAATTTCCCATATTTTTATAACTTGTAAAATTAAACCGAAAACTGATTAAACCAAAAATTAAATTAATTGTTTTAAACCAGTTCGAGTTTCGGTTTAACCGAACTAAAACCAAGAATTAAATTAAATCATTAAGTCAGCCGGTTAGGTTTTATGGATTTATCCTTTTAGGGTTTAGGGTTTATATTTGCTTCAGCCGTCTCTCCTAATTCTACTCTCGATTTTGATTTTGTTCTTCCTCCGGCTCTTTTCTCCCTCTCGATCTTCTTCTGTAACCCTTTGTTTCCATTGAAATTGAAAGAGATGCCATATGAGGAGGATATAGTGGAAGATGACGAGACGAACATGGTTGATGATGAAGGAGCATCTGACTCCGAAGCAGAATCGCTCTCAGATTCAGACTGCGAAGAAGAAATCACCACTAAATTAGCTGAGCCGACGAAGACGGCCATATACAACAGAGATGGATTACTCGATAAGCTTCAAGATATTAGCTGGCCAGAGGATGTTGATTGGACTCATAAGCTTACGATTGAGATCGATCAAGGACAAGAAGTGGATGTAAACGATGACCTAGCCAGAGAGCTTGCGTTCTACACTCAAGCCCTAGAAGGAACACGAGAAGCTTTTGAGAAATTCCAGGAAATGGGATTACCTTTCCTCAGACCATCGGATTACTACGCAGAGATGGTGAAATCAGATACTCATATGGAGAAAGTAAAGTCCAGGCTTCTACATGAGAAGAAACAGATTGAAGAAGCTGAAGAGAGAAGAAAAGGTAGGGAGAATAAGAAATTGGCTAAGGAAATACAATCTCAGAAGATGAAAGAACGTTCAAAGCAGAAGAAAGATGATATTGAATCTGTGAAAAAGTGGAGAAAACAAAGGCAACAGAGTGGGTTTAGTGATAAAGGGAGTGAATTGGAGCTTGATTTTGGGAATGGTAAGAGTTTTCAGAGAGGAGGAGGTAAGAAACGAGCAGGCGTGTCTCCTGGAGATCGATCAGGAGGTAAAGGAAAGCCAGGGAAGAACAATAAGAAACGAGATTTTCGTGATTCAAAGTTTGGTTTTGGTGGTAGAAAGGGGCTTAGCAAGCAGAACAGTGCAGAAACTACGAATGATTTCAAGGGCCCTCGCCGTGAAAAAGCCGGTGCCGGTGGTAACAAAAGACAAAAGAGATAGAAAGAAGTGGAAGCAAAGCAGTCGGTCTACACAAGGTTAGATCACCTACAACTTTAGAATACTTTGAAACTTTTTGTTATCTTGGTCATGTGTTTTATTTGGTTATGTGTTTGAGACATGGTTTCTTTGGTTATTGAAAAACATGAGATTTAGGTTATGTACTTGATCTTAGTAATGTTTTGGTTGATGTAAATGATCAAGAAAAAGTATTCAAGATCAGCTAATATAACGAGAAACTTGCAGTGACTTTAGAATTTTGTTTGCCAATCTCTAAATTTGTATAGCCAAGAAATTGTTCTGAAAGACATAATCAGATTCTAAGAAAGTTAAGCAAACAAAACCAGTTTCAACACCAATGGATTCTACTACTAGACTTAGTAAATCCTTTGGTTCTTTGCTTTCCAACCCAACTAGCTATCGTGACCAGATATCACATTTGCCGTTCACTAACTTAGCCAATTCATGGACAAGTCTTGTGACGGTCATCAACAAACTGAACTACGGTTTCTCCGTTATCTAAAGAATGGATTTGGGTTGAGGTATTTTCTTTTCTGCACATTCAGGCAGGCATTCTCGGACTCCGACGACTGGGCTACTTGTCCAGATTCACGACGTTCCATCACATACTTGTATGTCTTTCTTGGCGACTCACTTTTGTCTTGGAAATCCAAGATACAGACAACCATTTCACCAAGTAGTGTAGAAGCAGAGTATCACACCTTAGCATATATCAATTTCTCATTGACCTTCACTCGACACCAACATAACGAGCAACCATTTTTTGTGACAGTTTAGCTGCTATTCACATCTCCAGCAACTCTGTTTCTCATGAACCAGCTAGCTGATGTGTTTACCAAACCGCTTCTTTCTGTTTCTTTTTCCAACCTTTTCTCCTGTTTCTCCTTTTCAAGTCTCTACCGAAACTCACCGTTATCGTATTGAGAGAAGGGTATTAAAGTATGTAATTTGAGAAGTCCAAACGGCTAAATTTGATTCTAGACCCAAGACCAATTAGCTGGTTAATTACCTAATTAACCACTAAGAAACTCCTAACAACTTCTAAACGGCTATATTAGAATATATAAAGCTCTGAAATTAGTTTAGTTTTTTTTAACTTGTCTTTTCTTCTCTTTCTCATCTTCTTCATCATGAAGAGATAATCTATAATGTGAAGTTGAATAAACTTGTTTTTTGTTCTTCAATTCTTGTTGTTTGAATCAGTTACATTCTCTGATTCTTTCTTTCTTCCATCTTAAATTGATCACAGATAAATCATCCGATCAACAAATCAAACTCTATCGGTTCTTGTAATCGGTTATAAAACCGGATTCAACCAATAAAAACCTAAAAACCGGAAATAAAAAACCAATAACCGGATTCACATGTCATTACGGTTGTTGAAATAATTTATTTGATATCTAAAATGTTTACATATATTAATAAAATTATGTATGATATTTTTAAAGCATTATCGAATTTGGTTGAGCCCATATAACCATATTAATCCATGACTCAAAAATATTTGGAATTCAGTCACATGTCCGGTTTTTTAAACATAGGGGAAAACGAAATACAAACAACGGTTTCCCATCTCACTTTCAAGCATTGCCTACAAATTAAAGATCTTCTTTCTCGTATAGAAATTAAAGAAAAAACTTGGGTGTCTCAGTTTACTTTTTTTTTGTCATATAAATCTATTGCTATTTCTCTTCTAATTTTGCATGTAGACATCAGTGAACAATTCAATTCTTGGAGTGGGGGATGGAAAATTATCTGATTACTATGTTATTTTAATTTATAGATTTAATAAACTTAACGAGAACATCATTTCATATTCTAATCTTAGCTCTTTCATATACTTTGCATGACTATGTTTTATGTCAAATAATTTGGTACAATTATCTTTTATCTTACTTTCTATATTTTTCTTTTAATGAATGTGATGACTCCATGTTAGAGTCGTCCGTAATTAGTGATTAGGAGATATATATAGATCCATATGATAATTAGATGGAGAATTGATC
>KE152144.1:160754-183895 GCA_000411095.1 Aethionema arabicum | reverse complement strand
TAATAATAATCTTAATTTTATTGTAAAATTAATTGAATAAGTTGAGATATTTTGGGTTTTCGGGTTATCCGGGTTTGATTCGGTTAAACCAAATATAAAAATAATAGCCATTCGAGTTTTAGTATTTTTGGATCAGATTCAGTTTGACTTATTTTGAAACACTTTAGATTAGATAAAATATCCGACCTATATATATTATTATTATAAAAAAAACATATTATATAAATTTTACTAAATAATTTGATATCAAAATCATTAAAAAAATATTTATCCCGCATTATTTGCGGGTAAATTTCTAGTAGAATAATAAATTGGAGAAACAGAATTTAAAATAACTCTATTGTACAAATATTTTAAAATAAAGTAAAAAATAAAATAATCGATCTAAAATGTCACACCGGAGTAAGAAGAAGAAAGTTAATACGGTTTCTAACGTGTTAATAATAATACTTAAAACACGTTACCGTTAAAGTCACTGCATATTTCAACAGACAAGCAAAAGGCATATACAATATTTTATATAAAAATAATTAAGTATAAAATTGTGGGCAAAACACACATATACTATATTATATTATATAATAATAATATATGTTTGGCCTCACCGAGTTGTGCAACTGGTACGTATAGGTTAAATTAATTATAAACATTCCAAGTTGACTTATATCGGTCGATAAAATTTTTTATTTTAAGAAAACTATAGATTTTTGTATAATATTTTTAAAGCCCATGGAAAATAAGACACGTATGGAATTCGAATGAAATATGCTTCCTCTGATGAGTGGCATAAATGTAATAATCTCAAAAGAACTGGCTTTGTGTATACAATTAAGAACCGACCAATCAGTAATCAGAAAGGTATAAAACCGTAATTATCTAGAAAACAAGGGCTGTTTAAGAATAAAAGTCCCCTCCCCAAATCAAAACTACCTCAAAGTTGCCTGGAAAGTGGGACCCGCAGGTTTTCCATCTTAACCTAATTTTCATAAATAATTAAAATTTATTCTGCTTATAGGAATTAATTAGTGTTATCATTAAACTTGTAATTTAGGGTAAATATAATTTGTTCTTACACATTCGTCTTACCTCCTAATCCTTTTTTTCTGAGGTATGAATTTAAGTTTAATTAGCATATTAAATTATTTTTATTAGAAAGAAAAAGTAGTTGTCAAAATAAACAAATATAAGATGATTAAACGTATCAAAATTAACTAATATTACCCATCGTGGGTAGCTTTACCAGATTTAGAAGAGTTGTAAAAACCGTTCGGATGTACGCAAGTCCGGGTTCGAGTCCTATCTTGGGGAGAGATGTTTAAATGTTTGTATTTATACACCGCTTGGTCCCGGCTCACGGGAAACGTGGGAACGTAGCGGGTTAAAATACGCAAACTCCGAATCTTCGGGATTATCCAAAAAAAAAAAAGATGATTAATAAAAAAAAAGTTTTTAATGTATTTTGGAAAATCATTATTATATTACTTAGACCAAAACATCCCTTGGTTTACAAAAATATTGGTTGTAACCTAAATCTATTAAATAAGGGTATTTTTGTCAATTAATTATAGATTGAAAATATATATTTTTGAATAATTAGATTGAAAAAATATTGTCGTTGATCATTAACTCATTTGTAAACTACAACTGAAAAAAAAGAAAATTTAAAATTTATAAACTAGAAAATATAGATTTACAAAATTGTTAATTTGATTTTTTTTAATTATAAATTATGTATTTCACATAATTTTTTGTTAATAAAATAAAGCTACGAAAAACATAAAAGCCTTTTTTTCTAATCCATATGCCATAGAATTCACATGGATTAACATTTTTCAACAATTTGTTTTGGGTCAAAATTTTCAACATTATTTAGGATTGTTGTTTTATTAAAAAATTGTAATTTTTTTGTTTGACACAGTTGTAATTTCTTTTTTATTATCTTTTTAGTGATTCAATTGCTATAATAATTGATTTGGTTTTAAATTTTTTAGTATTCGACAAAATTATAAATTTTTTAAATTCAAATATTAATAAAATTATATATTAATAGCAAAATCTAAATTACCTATAAATTCGTTACAGTAATTAATTTTATGTTTTAAAACAAATTTAATCTATTTTTTTTGTTACTTTTTGTATTATAATTACCATTTGCATTGAGTAAAAATCGAAAGTATAATCTATAATGTTGTTAGATTTTTTGTTATCTTTATATAACTCAATGTCGCCTAGATATTTCAAATGATTAAAAAATTATCTGTTTTTCTAACAAAAAATAATTTATATTATATTATAACCCCTGTGTGTATATATGTGTATATCAATATTTTCTTTTTATTTATATTTCTTAAAAGAAAAAATGGTAAATAATCTTATATAAAAATAAAATAAAAAGTTAAAGGAAATGAAGGGAGGATTTAACTGTAATTTGCTTACATGCACACCAATGCACGATTCCTTCTTTAATGCTCATTTTTTCGGCCGATTTTATAATGCTCATATAAATAAAATACTGTCTTTATTTCGTTTTTTAAATTATCTATATATATAAATAAAGCGAAGCATAGACAAATAATAAACATGAAGCTGTCAAATAAATGTTGTTTTTATTCTCGTAAAGGTAAAAGGTAATAATGAAAAATAATAATAATAAAAGTTAATTCTATGGTCGTATTATTATACCTTTTTCTTCTTTTTTTCTCATTCTAAAATTAATTGTCGGAGGTTACAAACCAAGGAGAGAATCTAGGGGTAAAATTGTACATCAGATCCGGAAATTTATAGGAAACTAATTTGTAACAAATATCACGGATTATTTAACTAAAAGATAAATGAAATTTAAATCCTAAACTAGTATTTAAAAGAAGTTTTTTAAGAAATGTTTGGATCCACTTTGATTTTTTATAAATGCTCTAATTTATTAGTGTCTACTCAAAATGTCTTTATTTATAAAATTAAGATATTTTTGAAAATTTTCCATAAATTAGAGTACTTTTAAAAACTTCCTATTTTAAATCTTAATTTTGTTGTATGAGGTGAAAGATTTCTTTAATTATCAAAATTAAATTTTGATAACTGTTTTTTAATCCTAAATCTTATTGATGGAGTTTTTTAAATAAAAATATCTAAATTTAATTGATGGAGTCTTTTATACGAAATTACTGTCTAATTAAACCAAATTTAACTTATGTTTGTAGGTTTAATTTTAAGTTTAGGATTTAATTTTATGTGCGGTATTTAATTTTGATTAAAAAAAATATAATTATTAAAGTTTGTGGTTAAGAAAAGCAGAAAAAGTTTAGAATTTTTAAAAACGAGTATTTTGATAATTAAATTTTTTTTCATCAACCTAAAATATTTATGAGTTTTAAATAATATAATCAGTAGGAGAAAACTTTAGTTCCTACTTGATATTTTCTTTTAAAAAAATATCTCTTAATGATCCATTAACAATTTCTTGTGTCCTTGTAGACAAAATTATGAAAAAAAAATTAGAATTAAATAATAATAATTAGGAATTAATGTAGCTAGCACAATAGCACATAATTGAGTTTTGCAGTTGTGAACATTTTTTAATTACAAATTGAACGATTTATACAACTGATACAACGAATGTATGTTAGATATCTAAAACTTCAATGAAACTATACCATGTATAAACATTTAAAAAAATCATTTTTTTCTAGAAGTTAACCAAACTATTTTTTTATTGCAGTTTAATGTGGTCCAACCAGATTAGATCGAAAAATAATTACTTTATTTAACTCGATATGTATCTTTAAATATAGGGTAAATATACAGTTTTGTGTTATTAATTAAATAGTTTTGAATAATAATTTATAACCTTTAATTCATGGGTTTTTGTGTGTGGTAGTTTAAACTTTTTTTTGTCGCATGTTTTAAACTTTATATAAAACCATTTCAGCATTTTAAACGGATCTAATGCTACCATAATCAACATGAATATAATTATATATTAGAAAATATTTTCTTAAAAAAAACAATATCATACTATTAAAAAAAGGGGGGATTTTAAATTTGAATACGTTTTCATCAATTTGTATTGCGGTCATGATTTCAATGAATAACATAACACAGATGTAAAAAAATATTTTCATAGATATAAACAAATTCTTTATATTATATATCAAATGATAAGATTGATCATTGATTATTTTTTTTTGTTTCTAATATAAAGTCACTTTAATAGTGACATTTTTGTAATATACCAAACACTATTTTATTCACATATACTACATTTTAATGTGTCAATAAGTAATATATTAAAAAAAAAAATAATGGCATAGTACATTTTAAATATTTTGAAGTAATGGTGAAGTTATCCCTAAATTATTTGGTATCTGTTAGATTAAGATTAATCAAATTGTTTGTATACAAAAAATACAAAAAAATTAGAGATACTAATAAACTATTCCTAATGTGGTTAATTGTTGTTTAATATTTTACTACAAATGCGTTAATTAAACGAATATATAAAAATTATTCCGTTAGATATAGAATCTACTATCCTAAAAAAATAAATAAATCAGATTTAGACGATCTTACCATGATTATTAAAAAGACAAAAAAATACCACAAATTATAACTTTTAATTTTAGCAATAAAAGAAAAAATGAAAAAAGAATAAAAAAAAATGATGAGAGAGAAAGAGAGACCAGATGTTGACAAAAATATCGTCGTCTCTCTCTTGTTCGTTTTTTTTTCATATATCTTTAATTTTGTTATTTTATTATAATTTTATGGGATCTCTCTCTTCTCTTCAGGAGAGAGAAAACACCAAATCCTAAGAAGTTAATTAATTTATAAAAAAGAATATAAAAGCTCTTATTCTTTTTTTTTATAATTTGCTTTCTTCATTTGAAGAATCAGAGAGAGAGAGAGAAGAGAGAGAGAGATCGACGAAGACGATCTGAGCTTTTTTCTCCCATGGAGTTTCGATTATTTAGCTCTAAGTATTTTTTCATATTCACTCTTTTCTAGATTTTGTTTTATTTTCCCTCTTTCTCTCTCTTCTTACACATATATATAGATATATAAATATATATATAAATAGAAGTATTTGTTTATCTATTTAGTTTATTCGCCATTTTTGATTTGTATAAATTTTTGTCGCCGATTTGGGAGTGAGTGTTCCCAATTATCTAAGCTGTGAAAGATTTTCCTCTGTTCAAAGAGCGATTAGAGAGGATGTGGGTCTGAGTCTCAGGTATCATCTCTTTCTCTCTCTATCTCTCTATATATATTATATATTTAATTTTTGTTTATATAATTGTTCTACCTGATTTTCCATATATGCTTCTGATGGATTCTTCTTCATGTATATTTAATTTTTGTTTCTTGTTGTTTGATGGAATTAGGTTAGGCATTTGACTGAATCGATCCAGACCTTCTGTCCTCTTTATGCTGCTCATCGTACGGTGAATTTTGTCCGATCCTCTTTTTCTCTTTCAACTTTTTTCTTTTTAATTTTATTTTGGTTTTATCGATTGGTTTTTTTTCATGGAGGATTTGCTTTAGATTTAGCTTCTCCTGTAATGGCGTCTTCTCTCTCTATTTTCCTCTATGTTCTAGCTACCTATTATAGACTCCCATTTGATTGGACAATTTTGTTAAATTCTTGAGCTAAATTCAGCTCCCATTAAATAAGTTTTGTGCTGAATCTTGCTGGTGTAGTTAATGTTATTGGATTGATTGCTTAATAGGTAGATTACGATGTTATGATCTTGGTCAGATTTCATCTCATTATTTGCTTCCTTGTTTTGTGGATTTATGTCGTTTGTGACTTGTGGTACTATTACTACTTTATTGATTTGCATCTCCAGCTTCAGCTAATACAGGATAAGTTATGTTTTTTGTAGGAATGGGACAATCAGTGCACTGTGAAAGCTTCTTGCCCTTGATGAGGGATTTGAGTGAAGACTCAAATAGTTGCAGCTGGTCAATGTATTGTGGAGATAAAAATTTGCCTTATGCCCAATATCAGAATGGTTTCTCAATGAGACCTGCTGCAAATTCTTACTCTGGATATGAAAGAGATTTTCTCAAACAAACCATGCTTGAACACGAGGTCATATTCAAGAATCAGGTATTCTACGCTCTTTTCGTTTCGTTTCTAGATGATTGTCTTTACTCGAATGGTTCGGTTTTACACGTCTACGAAATGTTTTGGTTGATATTTTCTTGTTTGTGTTGTTGCAGGTTTATGAACTTCACCGTTTGTACAGAACACAAAAGAGTTTGATGGATGAGATAAGGGGTAAGGGGATGAGTGAACATGGGAATCAGTCTGAACATACACCAGAAAGTGGAATAAAACGTGAGTTGCCTGGGTTTCTCTTAGGGAACTCTATATGTGGTGAAGGAAGCAGCTCTCAAGCTTGCAATGTTTCAATGCAAAATGGGTGTAGTTCAAAGGAAGAAGAGGTGTTAGAGGTTAGACCTGTGAAACTCAGGAGAAAAATGATTGATCTTCAACTCCCAGCTGATGAGTATCTTGATACAGATAGTGATACCAACGTTATGAGTCATCCTCGATATGAACAGTCAAAAGCAGGAAAAGAAGTTGGTGAAGAGATGTTCAGTGAAGGAGGGAATGCTTCCCATCGGAATGATTCTTCTGGATCTTGTTTAAGTATGAAGAACCGAAATGGATTAACTGACTTGAACGAGCCAGCACAGTGCCAAGAACCTGTAATGGTTCCTCTTTCCAGGGATATATACTCTCCTTATGGAAGGAACATTGAACATGTGCAAGATCAGAGGTTGGAGAGAAATACAAGTCAAAATGGATGGGCTGCCGTAGAAACAGGTGAGATTTTGCGGCGAGTTACAAGTTCTTTACTTTCATTTGGTTTCTCTAACCTTTACAGTAAGGCGTAGGTGCTTTACGCTCCATGATTTGATGAGTGCATAGTTTTTTCTCATAGATTGGCTTGTGGATTGTTTACTGCTTCATACCTTCTTATGTGTTGCGATCTTCACCTATCATCTATGTCTCTGATGTTATCTATGGCTACGTGTGGTTATAGGGTACGACAAAAGCACTCCAAGAGACAAGTTATGTCTGCCATCACATTCAGCACAAATTGCCTCTAACAATTCATTTCAACCTCTGGGTTATTCTTCAACTGATCATAGGAAGGTTAAATTCCCGAGTGACAAAGCAGCTTTAGAATGGGAGGCTCGTACAAGGAATCCTGAAGTTTCCTATGATAGTTATGTGGAATCAAGTGTTGCATCAAATGTTCCAAACTTGCATCATGCCTACCGCCCAGAATCTGTCAGACCTTGGAGCCATTTGATTTCATCATGGGAGAACCGAAGTGGCATCCCAGTTCAAAAATCCTTTCCAGTTCAACCAAATCCATTCTTGAATTTTAATACACAAGCAAGAGTGGATTCAAGTTCTGAGATGAGAAGTCGTGACTTTGACAGGCCGTACCAAGGATTCTCTTCCGGGTCGAAGGAGGCTGTCTTTAATTTTCCATCTAATCATCTTAATGGTCCGAAAGAGGCTATAACAAAAGGCTCTTTCAGTGAGGCGTTGAAGCACCGGAGTCTTGAAAACCTTCAAGGACCCAAAAAGCAAGAAAACTCAGCTGCGTTGCCCTGGATAAAGCCTAAGCCTACTCACAAAAATGAAATAACCAACGGCTATTTGGATTTGAATGCCTCTGCAAATCAATTCATGGACGGGACTGATGCGCGTGATGGCTTGACAAGTATATCTCCTCGCAATGGTTTGCTATCTGTCTCATGCTCTAATGACGCCAATGCGGTACAAGTTGAATTGACCGGTTTACAAAGTAGTAGAAAGATTCTTGGGTTCCCGATCTTTCAGAAGAATTTTCTTAGCAAAGAAGAGCACACTTCCATTGTCCCTTCTTCAGTGTGTATTACTGATCAACCCAAGGAATTAAGTACCTTGATGAAGAGAAACCTCGATATCAACTTGCCATGTGAAGCTTCAGTTTCTTCTGTAGACCAACATTGTGCTGAAGCTGCTTTTGCAGACAAGAAAGAAGGTAAAAATGCGGGCACTTTCAGACACTGTATTGACTTGAATTTATGTGCTAGTGAGGATGAAGATTCCAACTTATTTTCCAATCGAAGAGTGGAACCAAAAGCAACTACTTTGATAGATTTGGAAGCTCCTGCGACTCTTGAGAGTGAAGAAGAAGCAGGGGAAAAATTGTCTGAGAAGAGAGATGTAGAACAAACTCAGGGATCAGCTGGAGAATCTATTGACGAACTCATTAAGGCAGCAGCAGAAGCTATAGTCACTATCTCATTGTCTCATCATATTGACGAAGCTGCTTCCTCTTCAACTGACGCAGTCGTGAAAGACCCGCTCTCTTGGTTTGCGAACACAATAGCTTCTTGCGGCAATGACTTAGAAAAAAAGATTAAAGCTTATACAGAAGCCAGAGATTGCGATGGCTTCCGCGACGAATGTTCTTCTGAGGAGTTTGATTACTTTGAAGCAATGACTCTCAACTTACCCCAGACAAAAGAAGACGACTACATGCCGAAGCCTTTAGTTCCCGAATGTCTAAAATTCGACGGGACAGGCTCTGTAGGCATAACAGCTAACCGCCCAAGACGAGGACAAGCAAGACGAGGAAGACCGAGGCGGGATTTTCAAAGAGATATTCTTCCTGGTCTTTCTTCTCTATCTAAACTTGAAGTAACTGAAGACCTTCAAATGTTTGGGGGACTTATGAAAGCCACAGGTTGTACTTGGAACTCAGGAGTGACCCAAAAGAACTCAAACCGAGGTGGCGGTGGCTCTGGCCGAGGAAGAAAAAGACTTGTAACCAACATTAACAGAGCTCCAGTTTATCCACAGCCAATGAATAATAACAACAGTGTACAACAAATGGTGGGACTTGAAGATAGGAGCCTTACAGGATGGGGAAACGCAACACGAAGACCACGGCGACAAAGATGCCCTGCAGGTACTCCCCCAACCGTTATATTAACATAAAAAAGTTTTTATGAAATAATTCAATTTTACGAATTGAGGAAGAATATTATAGAGGGAAAAAACCAGAGAAAATAACATGAAATTGATTTAGCATTGAGTTTTTTTTTTTATCATTCTTCTCACCTTTGTATATCTCTGTTAGAATGACCAACAAAACCTGATTTGTTTTGCATTTATAGGCTGCTTGGTTTATAAAATTTGCACTTTCTGTTATCAAGAGTCTATAACATGTTCTTGATTTATTAATCTAGAATCTGCTTCAAGATTTAGCTTCTGGAAATTCCCAAGAAACCTGTAAATATCCTCTGTTCCGAGACTGGATTCTTCCCCAGCTCCAAATCTGAAAACTTTCTTATCGATTTCGACCGCACTGTACCCAGGAACTTTCTTCAGATTCGAACTTTTCATTACCGATCTCATTCTTCTAAACTCTTCCCATTGCCCTTCTTCAGCATATATATTAGATAACAAAGTGTAATATCCTGTATCATCAGTAACGATTTTAGAAAGATCGTTTTTTATAGCTTTGATAATATCCATTCTCTGATGGATTCTACACCCATTGACCAGGGAACCCCAAACGCTAGCATCAGGCAAGAAAGTCATTGACTTGATGATCTTATAAGCCTCTTTGAGATCACCAAAACGGCTCAAAAGATCGATGAGGCAAGCGAAATGTTCCGAGTTTGGTAAAATGTCATAACTCTTCATCAAGTTGAAGTAAAACTTACCTTCTTCAACCGAACCAGAGTGACCACAAGCAGATAGAATATTCATGAATGCAACTTTGTTAGGTTTCATTCCAGACTCAACCATTTGATTGAAAGTAGATATGGCTGGTCCAATCCGACCGTGCATTCCGTACCCATTAATCATCGTACTCCACGACACTACACTCCGACTCGACATGGCCTTGAAGACAACCTCAGCTCTGTCCAGATCTCCACACTTTGCATACATGTCGATTAAAGCTGTATCGGTATAAAGATCCCTAACTCCATATAATATAAGCTTGTGATGAACCCATTTCCCCATTTCAAGTGATCCTAGACTGGAACATGCTTGGATAACGGCTAAAAATGTAACTTCATTCATCTCTAGACTGTTATGAAACATATAATCGAAGAGATTAATAGCTTCTAAAGATTTACCATTTTGAGAAAATCCACATAGCATTGAGTTCCAAGCTACAACGCTCCTATGCTGGATTTGGTCAAATACTGTACATGCTGAATCCACAAGCCCGCTCTTAGAGTACATATCTATCATTGAGTTTTGGACAAACTCGTCTGAAATATCACTCCTTATAACATAGCCATGAATCTGTTTCCCTAACCGGATTAAACCGAGATTTTCGCAAGCTGAGATTGAGCTTGCTAAAGTGAATGAGTCTGGTTTTATCTCTAGTTTCATCATCTGTCTAAACACACATAATGCCTCCATTACCATACCTTTATGTGCATATAAAGATATAAGAAAGTTCCATGATACAATATTTCTGTCCCCGACCACGTGTAGAACCTTCTCGGACTCAGTTAGTCTCCCGGATTCAGCGTACAGCTCGACTAAGGCTGGCGAAAGGTACTCACAATTCGGGTCCAGTCCTTGTCGAACTGCGAAACCATGAACCGATTTGCCTTCTCTAATCCATCCTAACAATCCACATGAGCTCAAAATGCTATAAAGTGTCACCAAAGTCGGTTCAATTCCAGACTTTAACATTTCAGTGAAACTTCTCAATGCTTTTTCAGAGTATCCTGCACGGTTGTAACTAGAGATCATAGCTGTCCATGAAATAGCATTCTTCTTTATGGTACTTTCAAAGATTCTCTCTGCGTTAGCCAAGTCTCCACATTTACTGTACATTGTAAGCAGAGAATTGTAGAGTGGTTCATCTAAGTCAAACAATTTCCTCGTTATCTGTCCATGGACAGACCTAGCTATCCTTGAGCATCCAAGCTCAGCACATCCCTCGATGACACTGATCATGGTCACAGCATCGGGCTCAACACCATCGTCCACCATGAACTTATATGTATTTAAAGCTTTTGTTACTTCGCCGTTCTCGAGACAGCAAGAAACAAGAGTGCTCCAAGCCACAAGGTCTCTCACACGCATTCCATCGAACACCTTCTCTGCATCATCTAAATTCCCTGTTTGACCATACATACATAACAGAGACGTCTCTATCACAGCATCTTCATTGAAACCTCCTTTGACAATTCTGCTGTGTACTTTCCTACCAATACCTAGATTTCCCGAACCTGCACAAGCTCTTAAAACAGATGGAAACACAAATTTACTAATCTGTGTCTTCTCCGAAACCAAGCTATGGTAGATATCAATGGCGCTATCGAGTAACTGACACCAGACGAGACATTTAATGAGAACGCCGTACATGAAAGAGTCAGGGTAAGGAAAAGCTTCAAACACGAGCCTGGACGAGTCTGGCGAACCCATGGAAGCGTATGATTCAATGAGCTTGGTCACAGGCAAAGGATCACGACGGAGTCTGCCATTGAGTAGGAGGTGAGCGTGAAGCTGGTTTAATGTCCTTAAGCTGGAACATGATCTAAACAATGGCATGTACTGCGTCATCGGAAAAATTCTCTGACTTCTTCAGCTGAGAAATGAGTTATTCACAAAAATTCAAACAAATAGATTACATCAAAGCTTTATTTGCTTCCCAGCATCACCACACAGTAAAGAATGAAGAAATATTGTAAACAAAAAAAGCATCAAACATTACATATAACTGAAAGTAACGGTCTTGATTTTGATATATATCACCCTTTTGAATGGTTTTGGTTTCTTTCATGGCCGTTGATAGACATATTTTGTTCTTGGGTCCACAATTACACCTTTTCCTCCGTTTACTTCCAGATCATGTCTGATTTTTTTCACACAATGCACATTAAACACAACAAATCTAATGAAGAACGCTTGAGAGAGTGAAGAATGAACTTAACTGGAAAACGAAGTCTGGAATCGTCAGCTGCTCACGGGGAACATATTTGAACAGTTGCAGAAGACGATCAGCATATACAACTTTCTTCCACATCTTCTCGGGGTTTCAAGATGCAGCAAGGAAAATAGGGACGAAATTAGACTTCTTTAGAATGATTTGACTTTGAAATTAATCAGGATCGGACTCACCACATTATCCACCAACAATTGCAGAGCCAAGATTGTAGTCTTCAAGTGAAAAGTTGGATGAAGAATATAGATTGCCTGGATAATATGCAGAGATGAGCAGGATAAGGATTAAGACGAGGAAAATGAATCTTTTCGAATGAGATCGAGTAGATGTAATCTCATACTTGAAGATTACGCTGCTGTTTGCGACCAAGAATCTGTTGTAATCTTTTCATCCATCCCAAATCTGGTTGGCTGTATATTCAATCCGCAAAATGCAACCAAAAAAAAACGTAAAAGATGTTATTACAGTTTATAGAGCATAAGGGTCTTACTTACGAATCAACTTACACTTGTAAAGATGCTGCAGAATGGAAATACACAATAGTGTAAGGCTTTGGAATCACGGGTTCAAATTCCTGCAATTTTGTTCCAATGGCAGTATTGTGAGGAACCAGATACAAAGTTCAGTCAAGATATCGTTAAGAAGATAGACCTGGAGTATTGAAGTGAGTTAGAGACAGTACCTTTACAATGTAAAGCACAAAACGCTCCAGATCAAGACATCGCAGCAAAAAGTGAGCTCCTACAATGACCATGACAGGGTGACCTTCACTATCAACACCACCACGGTAGCTGAAGAAAGGAAACAAATGGGGTTCAATGTTTGTATCTTCATTGATCATTGATTCAAGAACAGAAGAAGTTAATCCATGCACTAAAATTGAGAGAGAAGGAAGAACAAGGACATAAAAGCATACACAATCTTCATCTCTGCAATTTCGGAAAGGTTGATAGAATTAGCTTTTGCTAAGTATCGAGAATGAAGAGAATATTCCTCTGCAGCTGAAAGAGGGGGTCCTCCAAGATCACCAAATCCTAGCAATTTAACAAAATTAAATCCACTTTGTGCTTGTGTAGTCTTCTCCCATTGTTCTTTGCGCCTTTCATCTGGATCTTTGATTAAGGACATGAAGGCAGGATCTAAATACGAATCAAGATGATTCGAACTCCTGAAATCATAAGGCTTTCATTCTTTAAAAATGGAATTAGCACATTACAAAGAGGTGAGTGATAAGAACCTATCATACCAACCTTCGTAATAAAGCAAGATCAGTTACTTCGCTTGGAGCAGGAGAAGATCTGGGAAGAGGTTTATTTGGCAGTGCCTGTATTCTTATTTTACGTTCATCTATAACTGTTTCGCCATTTTCATCCCCAACATCAGCCGGGAGCTTTGAGATGGCAATCTCTTCCTCATGTTTGTCTCGAGGAAAGTAGAGTGGAAGCAATCTACATATAGAGACTCAAAGTTTAACAACTATACCATTAATTCATCAAATAACTAAGCAATAAGTGATGTGCGAATTTTATCCATTCAGCAGCTCAAAAAAAAATTACATGTTATGGTCTATAATCTTTGAAAGCAAAACTTCTCGAAATTTATAACGAGCAAGTTGATAACTGGGACAACACAAATATGTTCAGTTTCTGCAAACCAAAGCAGTGATATTTAAGATACCTTTTGTATATCTCAGTATCAGAGGATGTGGTGGTACAGAACACAACAGCAGTAATTTTATCTTTTTGTTTCTCTAGAAAGCGCCGAACAGTTCCTAAACACCGCACAACACGTGTTGGAAATACGGAAATCATTTCTCGGAAGCAAAGAGTCAGTTCAAGGTATCTTACTTATGGCAACATGAGCGGCTGGTTCTCGGGGATAATTTTTAGCGTCTGTGTATATACATCCCATAGCGATACTGCAATTCAAGGATGTAGACCAGAATTCAGTTCTTAAGTTTAGACTAAAAAGACAAACGAAAAAACTAATAAATCTCTCTTCACATACCTATGAAGCCCATTATCTATCAGAAGCTCCAGACAAGATCTATAGCAGTGACTTAGAGCATTCTCGGCAGCTGTATGATACTTGACTGCATACTTGGGTCCTACTGTATGGATTACCCTCCTGAACAAGAAATAAAACAAATTTCAGAGTTGGAACTAAAGCAAAAACCTCTTCCACATTCAAAATCAAAGATAAAACCGTTGATAGAAGTGATAACATGTTTCTCTACAAACCACAAGACCTACTCACGCATCATGGGAAAACTGTACAGAGCCAACAATGGAACAGCTCTATTACAAGGCGAGTGATAGTTGAAGAAAAAAGCAGAAACTGGATTCAAGGAGCATATTTTTAGTGTCTTGCACGTATACAGTGTATTTTTTCTTAAGCAAACTGTTCCATTACTAATTACCTCGCGGGTAGATCATAAGCATTTGTTACTTTAGCCATCCCTGTCCTGCATCCACCCTATCGACAAAGAAAGAGTAATGAAAATTCTCTTTCAGCCAACCATCTAAAAGATCTAAAAGTTGAAGGAAAAGAGGTAAGAGCTTCTACCAGTGTAGCACATTGTTCTGCAAGGCCAGGTCCAGCAGCCGCATGCAGACCAGGGCTGCTATGCGCCTCATCCAAGTTCTATCCTCCAATTCCAAAAGTAAACAATATCAAACGCACATAAAGAACACTTTCCCTCAGGCAAAGACAATTCCATGATATCAGCTTACCTCATTAGTCGAATTCACAACAGCATCAACCTCAAGGTTCCACGGTTCTCCTCTCCACAGATATATTTTCGAGTTTATCTCGTGATCAACAGGAAACTTAGATACCATCCCATTACCGCTGCTTCCAGGCTCAGAAGATGAAGCCAAAGGATTAGCGTAGCGATGTGCTGGATCTCCTGTTTCACCCTCTAAACCTAACCTCTGCTCAACATCACTCCATCTGGGAACTTGATCCAAAGTCACAACGTAATCAACACTTTCTGTTGGAGTCGTGGTTGCTTCCGTAGCCACAGACTGATACATCATTGCAGATCAAACCAGAACCACCTTCTCTCCCCCAAAAACTAATGAATCAAAACTTTGAATGTTCCGGAGAACGCTTATTCACTGGGAAGGGGAAGATAGAAAAAAGTAACATAAACGATCAATTCCTTGAACAAAAATTAAATTCAATCATCAATTTGGAAATTAACATACGCTAGTAGAATTACGTAGACGAGTACCATCAGGTTATTGAAAATAGATATCCATATCGTACTTATACATCCATGATGAGTAATGACTGAAGATGGTACAGAAACAACAAACAAAAACACTCCAAATCAACCATAGCCACAATTGTAACCGATCCCATTGCGAGAGATGAAAAGTGCCAGAAAGTGTACATAAATAACAGAAAATGAAAATTTAATCGGTGAGCTTCCAATCGACAGAAATTCAAGAAACCGAGAGGACATGAGACTAAGATACAGAACCCTTACCTGAAATTTGATTCAGAAAACGCGTCGGTAAACTATCTAATCTGGAATTCTACTTGTCCCAACAGCTAGAGAGAGAAGAGATAATTACAACAATGATGGATCATGGATCGATGAGGACATGGGGTCGCAGAAACATCAACGAGCTCCTTGGACAAATACGTCAAAAAACGAAAATGAGTTGTCGTTTACGCGAATTTTACGAAACCTTCTTAATGATCAAGAAGGTCTTCAAAATCAAACGGTGAAGATGAGAAAAAAACGACACCGTTTTTACGTTGCTTGAACAAAGTAATTTTCAGAGGTCCCGCGATGGATGCCATTGTCAATGGCACGTCGAACGTTGGTCAACACTCATGTCTATTAAGATTTTACTCCCAGCTAAACGGTGCCGTTTCTACTTTTCCGTCGATATATTCCTTTTTACCATCAAAACTAAAAAACATGTATCAAATCGGATTTGAAGGCAGATCGAGAAAAGCGAGAGATTGCTTTCTTTTCATCCTCTTCCTCCTCCTTCCTGTTATGATCCCCGATTCGATGCTCATTTATGTCTAAATTAGAAGGTTTAACGGTAATTAAAGTTTAATCGTTGTAATTTTGAATCTACATGGAACCAAAATACACCCACTTTTCTAGTCTTCGATTGCTTTTTGATCTGTGTGACTTTCTGAAAATCTGGCGACGTCTTTTACTTATAAATCCATGCGTTTGTGTTTTGTTCGATTTCCATACGAATTTATGGTCTATTGTAAGGTTTTAATGGGGAAAACCTTAGCTGTTATGGTGGGTTATACCCCCAAGCTTTTGACCTGAATCGTACATTGAGCATTCGGAGAGCAAATTATTGGTTTATTTTTCGTCATTCTTCTGATCTGTATCATGTGTTAGTTGCTTTGATTTGAACTTTTTGGGTATTAGTTGTGTATTATTTCGGAAAAGCTCTTAGAATTTAGGTAGTTCCATAGATTCTTTTTCCCAGTAAGTTAGATGACACAAGTTAATCCTCATATGCTGAAGTAGAATACTGTTACATGAACATATATAATACACTGATTAGCTAACACATCTCTGATTTCTAGCCAGGTTCGTAAATGGAGGCTGTTGGTCAACCTGAGGGTACTAATCTGGCAGAGTCGCTCAGTACGGTTGTGACACTGGCTCAGGTGTATTGACTTTGTTGATCATTTTCAGTCTTGATCAAAGTTCTTTTGATTCCCATATAATGTGGAGTTTTGCATCTAATGTCATTGGGAGTATGGGGCTAAAGAATTCCCCTAAAGATCCACTTCAGGCCTCCTCCCACTCCCAGTGCTCAGATGATGAGGTTTCAACAGTTAGCAGGGATGAAGAAGGATTAGACTGTCCAATATGTTACGAATCATTCAACATCGTTGAGAATGTTCCCTATGTGTTATGGTGTGGTCATACTCTTTGCCAGAATTGTGTGTTAGGTCTCCATTGTGCTGTCTTAAAACTCTCCACCCAAGATATCAAGGTTCCTTTCTTCATTTCTTGCCCATGGTGTCAGTTACTTTCATTCAGGATTGTCTACAAAGGCAATCTAAAGTTCCCTCGTAAAAATTTCTTCCTTCTATGGATGATTGAGAGTCTAAATGGCAATAGGACAAGCCATGGTTCTTTGGTCCAAAATAACCAGCAATCTGTTTCGTCTAGCATGTCTCCGGGAACCTGCAGCAGCAGCAGCAACAACCACCGGACTGTAAGGCCAGTTTCGCATAACCAGTCGTCAGAAAATTTGCCACATCATGATCATACCCGCCAAGGAAACAGACAACAGTTCTCTTTTCACAAATCTATTGACTTCTTCATCTATTTCACCTCCAAGTTTCCGTTTGTGATAATTCTCCTTATGATTGTCTTCTTTGCTATACCTGGTAGCCTCATGATTCTTGCTCTTTATTTTCTCCTCACAATTCTTTTTGCAGTTCCATCTGGTATCCTACTATATCTTGCATACCCTATTTTGGAAAGGTTGATTAGTGAGATAACATCATGAAAACGGCCCTTTCTAGCTCTTGGAAGTCACTGATGGCCACAACTCAGAAACATTCATGATTTGAGGTAGTTTAGCACGTTTTTTGTTTTGTTTTTAATTGCAAATTTGGTGATTGTATCTTTGATCTTAAACTCTTGGCTTTGGTCCTATTGTGTAATGATGCTTTTGGTTTCAGTAATGTGTGATATTTCTCTAAGTAGTTCTATTGACAAATCCCTTGTGTATATAAGTTACTTTATCTTACAATTCTGTAATAATTTTCAACTCTTTAACATTAAAATTCCATATAAGTTGCAGTATCATAGGCAAGGCGTGGGATCTCCTCCAGTCTTTCTCATGAGGTTAGCTTTCTCCTTAACTTTTGACTCTTCTGTCCTCCGATTCTCAATTGCATTTGCTCTTGCATTTGCACTGATGATTCCTATACTTTGATTTTCGTTAATGAATCTCTGTCTGGCTTTCATCTTCGTCTTCTCTATACCTCTCTGCACATTCATGACCTCATTTAGTTATGAAAGATTCAGTTTTTGAATCAGGAGAGAAAAAACAGAGAAGGATAAGAGGAAAAAGAAACCTCTGTTCTATTAAGCTTTCTTCTTGCTTTTTTCCTCATTTTGTCTTCCCATGACAGTATCTTACCACTTAGCTTCTCGTATCTGCAAATCTTGAACCATTAGCTCTGTATTTGCATCTAAAGCACAAGTTACAGGAACGTTAAAGAAAGTTAAACACAGACTTTTGGTTTGTTTTACCCATCTCAGTTTCCTTCCACTTATCTGCAACAATGGGTAAAGCAGCCATCTCTACAGGTTCTTGCTTGTTGTTCATCATTGGAAAGTGCCTGTGACCATTTTATATTTGGAAAAAATTTACCTTCGGAAATTGTTTTCTATGATAATTGATAAATATAGACATTAGATATATGCATTTGGTACGCATGGAAGGTGTTGTTTGTAAACAATTCCTTTCCCTTTGATTCATCACAACCTTTGTATAGTAGAGGTCTCACAAGAGGATTTCGAATCTTGTTTAGCCATTGCAAAATATTCTCCTTTCCAAAATAATTTATAAAATTATGGGATAATCATAAATATAGTTTTACAATTTCGATGTTTAGTTGAAAAAAATTCATAAAAGAATATGACAAATTTTTTTTTTTAGGGAAGACTTTAAAATAAGGTTTTAAGGTATCTTAAATTTTTTTTAAAAATTTAAATTTTATTAATTTGCAATATATTTTTTTTATATTAATAAAAATGATTAATAATGCTAAAAATTTATAAATGTGTATAAAACATACATTTAACTTCTTTAATCTACGTCGTTTTTAGATTTCACTTGTTATCTACCGTTAGATATTATCATCCTATCCAAGAAAATCTTGTCAATTTAATCTACATCGTTCATTAGATTTTACTTGTTATCCACCGTTAGATTGAAACCCTATCATCATCCTATCCAAAAAAATCATGTCAATTTAATCTACGTCGTTCATTAGACTTCACTTGTTGTCCATCCCTTCTTCTCCATAAAAAATAGATTGTCTAAACAAAAAAAAACTAACATTCCAAACAATTATAGGATTTGTTGTTTAGCCAAAAAAAAAATATCGGATCTGTTCTTTTCCTATTGCTGGCGCCAGTGATGGAAGACGAGTAATGTTATTTGTTTCGTTATCACCGATGACAAGTGATAACGGCAAACTTTTGTTTGTTTACTTGTCGTTGGCGACGTATTTTGACAACGAGCGATAAAAAATCAAATCGCTAAAGAATTTAACATTTACTTTTTAATCGTTGAGACTTGTCCCTAACATGCAAAAGAGCAACTCAACGACATGTTCAGCAACACGTCGCTGAACCAGAAACGACGAAATGAAGATAAATTTTTGTCGCCAAAACTTGTAGTTGTATTAGAATCTTGCAAAATAACTTGATAAACTAGTAAACTCAGTATAAACATTTTAAATGTAGAGAACAAACCATGCAATGCAAAATCATTAAAAAGTTCCGCTTAATGCTAAACTATGAAATTTATGAAATTTAAGAGAGTTATATTGACAAAAATAAAAATAGGGCTTTTTACCATTTTTTTAATGGATTGTTGTTTGCTAGATTCCAAAATCGTAGTGTTTTTTTTTTGTCTCTTGGACTACAAATCGGTTCCATTAGTTTTTTTAAATTAGATACAAAAATTAAGTGATATTAGTGCAATTTTAACCCAAGTACCCTTGAATACGGAGGAAATGAATTAGAAAGTGGCACTAGACTATTTTGTTTCGGTACGTAGAGTTTTATTTGCTATACCCCTAAAATTAGTTTACTTTTTCATTGCTAACATCCAATAAAAAAAAATCTAAAAGGGAAGTTTAAAGACAAAACCTAAGCACAAGCGGGGACATTAAAGTCTTTAAGAGATACAAAAACAATAGAATCATGTGTTACATGAATAGGCATTGATGGGTCAACTAACTTAGGCTTCATCTCCGGTATATCTTCCGTTTCCGTTAACCTCAAAGCCTTTCCGTTAAGCAAAACGACATCACTTTGAATATCACCGTTCATTGGAGTCAAGTGATACTCTTCTCTCTTAGCCGTTGAAGCTCTAGCGTAGTCCATATGCAACTCATATGACTCTGTATTCGAAAGGTTAATAACAACAAGAGTAACACCTGGTTGCTGACGTGAGCAATGAGCGTATACACGTAGATAAGGAGTAGTGTTTTGAGTAGCTTTAAGGACTCTTGAACCCATGAGTTTGTGCCAAAGAAGTGACCCGTAATAGTCAGGGTTGGGGATAAACGACGTCGTGTTGAGAAGAGCGTAGTTTCCACCAATTAGAGCTTGTCTACAATATACCTTGTGATTGTAAACTGACGTCATTCCAAGCTGATCAATGAACCTGCAACACTAAACTTCAAGACCCAAACTAGGGTTGGGTGGTTTGTTCGGGTTTGGTCGGTTTTATTCAGGTTCGGTTTATTCGGTTTTCAAAGAATCAAATCGAAACCAAACTAATTTCGGTTTGGTTTGGTTCGGTTTAAGCTAATTCGATTTGGTTTGGTTCGACGATTTTTACGTTCAGTTTTTCCAGGTTTAATAAGTTTATAATGTAAAAAAATTAGACAGACAGCCTAGTTTTTAATTTCAAAATGGTAAAATAATTGTTTAATTAAAAATGATCCAAAAAATACAAATATCCAAAAGACTCGAACTCAAAAAAATTCAAATATCCAAATTTAAATCTTTAAAACATATAAAATATATTATATTTATTTTATAAATAATTTTGATCAAAGTAATCGGTTTTGTTGGGGTAATTGTTTGGGTTCGGTTTAAAACCAAACCAAACCGAACCCAAAAAATATTAAAAATCAAACCTATTCGGGTTTTTATCAAAACCCAAACCCAAACCAAACCGAAATCTTCGTGGTTTATAAAAAATAATGAGACAATAAAGAGTTAAAGAAGTTTGTTAACCAAAATCCATTGGCAAAAGTGTGAGAAACCTCCTTTCCTCCGCTATTGTAAGCGCCACCAGCTTCACCTACCCAAGCACCAGACCATGGACCAAACTTGTCTACTGTGTTTAATACATCTTTAAACGTTTGAGCTACTTGGCTTAAGAAAAACGGATCTTGAATCTTGTTTATTAGGTTCTTGTCAACACCTAGGGACAAAACATCATAAGCTACTTGTGTTCACAAAAGTAAAGAAACAGAACCTTAGAAGAGAACCTGCGCCGAGATTGTAGATATGATGTGTGAGTCCATCAACTACATCAGGACCAGAATGAAGAAGAAACTCATTGAACCATTTCTCATCATAAAAACCAGCTGGTCCCAAAACCTTAGGCTGAGTATTCTCATCTGGATACAACTTCTGCACCAAACTCTTTAGCTTCTTCATGTCTTCTGCATACTGTTTCACTTATACCTTAGCTGATACTCCAGATGAACACAACTCGTTTCCTGCAACATACATAACTCAATAACCTTTCTCTACTAAACAAAAGAAAGAAAACAACCAATGAGAGTGTTGGTCTAGCGGTTCCTTGTTGATATATGCCCCAAGTAACCATGGTTAGATTCTTTGTTGTCACTATTTATGGTGGACATTTATCTGCTCTGATCCCGGTCCCGAAAAAGATGTACGGGTCATAAAACTCGGAAAACATGTTTTTGTTTTATTACCAAGTTCATAGGAGTCAATCTTGTAACCCTTTTGAATGGTGTATTTCATAAGATCATGTGAGTTTTTAGCATCCCAATTTCCAACCCAAAGTTCTTGATCTGTTTTTGACTTCTTCCTCCCAAACAATGCATTAAGTCCAAACGTCACTTTAGCCCTGAGAAATAAACCAAAGATTAAATAAACCAGACCAAACCAAACTGAATTCAGATTGTGATAATGGTGAAAACATACCCGGTATGGTTAAAAAGAGAATGTAGTTGATCCCATCTCTCCATTGATAAACAACCTTGACTGAATCCAAACAAACCAGAATCATCTTTTTTGAAGTTTGAACAATCTTTTACAGACCCACCAACCTTGTACAAAACCTGGTCTTGTAATGATCCTCCAAGTCTTATCCTCATTCCACCAAAAGCTTTAATAGCATTGGTGAGAATAGTATTGGATAGGTTAAGATTGTTGAGACCAGAGAGGCCCCAAGGACATTGACCATAGTCACATTTGTCACTTGGCCACCAGTCAAGTGTTGCACATATGAAACTCTCATCAGTTTTGGCTATGGAAGTCAAAGCTTCTACTCTTACTTCTACTTTAGAAGCTATTGCTAATGTTACACAAAATACTAGACTTAGAACTAATACTACACTTTTTGCTTCCATTTTTTCTAAGTGAATACAATACGAAGAAGATTGTACGTTATTGATTATATAAGAACGTTGTTGATAGAGTCAAAAGGCAGCTAGTGTCACTAGATTTTGAGGGTTTATTGTTATACAATATCTCTGTTTGTTGTTTGATTTGTTGACTTGGTTTTTTTTTCCTTTTTTTTTTGTTGGAAAAAATTAAACGGTTTGAATTTTAAAGTTTTGATATTTTCAGATGAGATGTTATCCAAAATATTATCTGTGACTTTGTGTTATACGGTCTTTAGTTTTTTTTTTTTTCAATTTAATTACTTAAATTAATTGTTTTGAATACCTTTTTTTTAAATACTTGACTTCTAGTCGTAGATTGTCTATTTTCTAAAGAAATTGACTGTATTGATTACTTTAAAAAAAATTAGATAAACTTGATCAATAATCGACTAATCTAATTTAATTTTAATTTATAATTTTTATACATTGCCTTAAAAATTATCGTTATGAAAAAGTTTAATTTTGTACTCCAATGTATCATATTTTTATGCAATTTCAAACTTCTTTGACAAAATATATTTTCAACCATTAAAAGATCTAGGGGTTGATTGGTGGAGGCTGTGACTGTGGACTTTTACTGTAAAATTTTGTTTTTAAATGTATAGACTGTGACTGTAATAACTGTGACTTTTAATGATTGTAAAAGTCTGATTAGTAACAAAAACTGTTATAATTGTTTATCAAAATTTTATAAGATTTTTGGTATAAAATTATAGATAATTTTCAATTAAATCTCACTATTGGAACAAATATATA
>KE152144.1:137334-147573 GCA_000411095.1 Aethionema arabicum | reverse complement strand
GACTAATTTCGTCGGAATTTCGTCGGAAATGCCTTATTCCGACGAAATTCCGTCGAGATCGGCCGTAGGAAATCGGCAGCTTTCTTGTAGTGTTTCTGGGTAATTGTCAACATATGCTCATCAAAAATAATCCCTCTACGTTAACTTTTAATTTAAAGCATTTTTGTTCTTACAAAAGAAAATTAAAACAGAATATCTTGGGCATATGTAAAATAAGTAGTTTTTCTATGAGTCTTCATATATAAAATACCATATTAGATATGTATATATGATATATTTTGATGAAATGAAGATGAATATATATATATATAGAGAGAGAGAGAGATGTTGAGTATCGATTTAGCTTTGAATTATACTGTACATGGTGGTACCATATATCTGTATATATTTTGAGATCATTGATTTGAAATAACAAATTCAAAACTATATTAATTAATCAATGATTATAATTTATAATACTAATCTTTTATTCTACACTCGAAAAATGTTTGTTTAAATTGATAAAATAATTATAGTAAATTTGATTATATCGAAATAGGTCTTGATAATTTATTAGCTATATATATAATACTCTTAAATTATAAGTAGAAAGAATTAACAATTATGAAATATACTGAATCTGATTCGACTAAAATTCGGTACGAATGATTCCAATCCAAATAAAATCAACATTTGATCTCGGGCTGAACCGAATTTTCCATTGTACAGCCCAACTTGCTTCTTCTTTTTTTCGCTCAACTTGTTTCTTTATAATTCCAAATATAAAAATGAATAAATAAATAAATATATATTTATAATGTTGAAAATAATAAATTAATAATTATTAATAAATAAATAAAAGAGAGGAGAATATGAAAAAGACAGCAAAAGAAAGACGTATTTATACATAATCGGTCAAAACAAGATTGGTTTAATAGTTTTTATTCGTAATTTTTTTCATTTTTTAACCAATGATACCGATAATTATAATATTTAATTTGTGTCAATTAATGAAACATATTTGTAGTTCAAGAGACAAAAAAAAATCTAACCCCTAAAAAAGTTGTGGATGTTGGAGCAAAATTGATCTTAAAACATACGGATTTGACTTCATTTTATTCGGTAATAGAACCAGTTTATAATCCAAATTAAAAAAAACAATCTTAGGACGGGACGGACCTAGAGATGGGATCCAGTTGGGTCTAATAAGTAATAAGAGCCTCCCGTTACCGTTTTCACTTCATCTCTGACGTTGACATCCATCTCCGTTTCTCTACCTTCTTTCTTCTTCTCTTCTCTCTCTCATGAATTATTATTTCTATTTTCCACCATTTTTGCTTTAATAAAATTTCTACTTTGATCATCGGTACTTGACAAGACACTACACTTTACCCTATTCAATCTTCACTCCTTTCTTTATTCATCCTCTTCCAAACACTTTAACAAACCCTAATTCTCTTCTTCTCTCTCTAAACCATAATGAACAACGATCCTGAAGATCCCAATCTAAACAACAACTCTGCTTGGACAGAACTCACCGTTCAAGATTCTGATTCCCTCAACTACTTGTTAGACAAAGACTCTTCCTTCCTCTCTGACTTCTCTTGGAATCTCTATACTCACAATCTTCCCTTTCAATCTCATATTACAACCAGTGACGGAGGTAGGTTAGTCCGAGGGGATCAATTCATCCACATAAAACTACTTTTTCTAATGAAATTATTTTAAAATTGAAAAATTGTTATGACCCTCTAAATATTTTTTTCTGATTCCGCCGCTGATTATGATTACAGCGGTTGCAGGAGTGGGAAGTTCTTTACAAGAATCCAATCCAATTCTACCTCCCTCCACTTCTTCATGTTCATCATCCACAGTTGCAGACCTTTCCACATCTAACCCCTCCATTTCTTCCACCTCAAGCGAAGATCCCTTAGAGAATTCCACCGCCTCCGTCTCAATAACACCACCGGAGATACCGTGAGTTTCCTCACCGACGAGAAACACGTGGGTCTATTTTTTTTTGAATTTTGTTTAGCAGGGGTCCGATCGTAATTTACATCCTTGTGATCAAAACCATATCTTATACTATATAATATACCAAACAATTAAAATAAAAGCGATTTTTTAAAATCTTTTTTTACTTTAAATCGATGATGAAAGTGATAAGACGAGGAAGAAGAAGATTTTGGTAATAATTGATGATCGTCGGTGGCAGTTAAAGTAAATATATTACGGATCAAAATGATGGTGATGAAACACCGCCGCTATTGCGGCTGTGATTTTAGCGTGCACTCTACATCTACCTTTTTTTTTTTTTGTTCTTTTCTCTAATAAAAGTTTTAAACAAATGTTAAATTAGGTCAAAAGAGCTATATGCAAAGTTTAATGATATTATTCTTTAACACGCATATACCATTACCACCTCTTTTCATAACCTTTATAGTTTAAAGCCTCTTCTTTTTTAATTATATCTTGATAATATCTTCATTAAGCCGATTTTGTATGTAGGGTTTCACCCAACTATACACCTTTTCTAGCATATATTACACATATATATATATATATATATGTGTGTAAATAATTTTGTTTTGTCTTAAAAATGTTTGACAACTCCTATACTAAGGTTCTAAAATATGATACTTTTCTAATTTTTTGGATACAAAAACCCATTTTTGGATCTTTTAGGTTTTCCAATGGAGATGGTCTTATCATCCATGGGGTACATGAGTTTGTATTTGAACTAAACTAACGTTACTGTCGGATATAAAATGGTTACGTTTTTATTTGATGGTGACATTAGCATAATAATGTTTTGTGTATTGTAGAAAGAAGGAGAAGGAGAAGAAGAAGAAGAAGAAGAAGGCGGAAAAACGAGTTAGGCAACCAAGATTTGCATTTATGACCAAAAGTGATGTAGATAATCTTGAAGATGGATATCGATGGCGTAAATATGGACAAAAAGCTGTCAAGAACAGTCCATTTCCTAGGTATTCAATGAGTATATGAAATTATTAAGTTAAGTTTGATCAATGTTTGTTGAATTAATTAATTTACTTGGTTGATGTTGTTTATATATAGGAGTTACTATCGATGCACGAACAGTAGATGTACGGTGAAGAAAAGAGTAGAAAGATCATCAGAAGATCCTACGATTGTGATCACAACATACGAAGGACAACATTGTCATCAAACCATTGGATTCCCACGTGGCGGAATCTTAACCGCTCATCTTCCTCCTCCTTCTCCAAATCCTTACTATTACCAAAGACTAATTCATCAGCAGCAGCTTCATCAAGAAACTACTACTCCTTCTCCGACATTACCACCAACACCTACTAGTACTAGTACTCATGAAACATCTAATCCTCTAGCTGAAGAAAAAGGTTTACTTGGTGATGTTGTACCTCTTACCACGCGTAATCCTCTTTGACATCAGGTATATATATATACTCCCTCGGTTTCACAATAAGTATTGTTTTAGAAATATTTTTTTTATTCCAAATTAAGTGTTTTTTAAGTTTTCGAGGTAATTTTTACGCGTAAATATCTATTATAACCTTAATGATAAAAATATTTAAAAACAAATTATATGTAATAAAAATGATAAATACATTTAATTAATGATGTTATTTTAGGTAAATCATAAAATTCATTAAATTGTGTGAACTATCCTAAAACGATACTTAAAATGAAACGGATGGGATATTTATATTATATACATGATCTAAGTATTCATATTAATAATCTTTTGTTCTCTATATAGTCTTATGTCGTGTTATATGAAGCAATTATAAAGACATTTTATAAGTGGGTTTATATCTCAAAACTTTAGATCAAGAAATGTGATCTGAGTGGGAGAAAGAGTGTCATGCTTAATTGGATAGAAACATGTCTATATTGGATCTTGACCTAATTATTCAATTAAGGATGATTATCGTGTTGGTCTAATCATTGATGCGACCCATCATATATATGGTACAATTTAGATAACTTGATAGATATGTCGGTCAGTGCCTTTTTTTTTTGGTGCATGCTTAACTTTATCTCTTTATAATATACATGCACATAAACATAAAACACTCTGTAAATTAAATCTCATATTGATTAGTGATTGTATTGGTTCAAGCACTGCTGTATATATAATGTTTTTTGTTGCTATAACTTTATAATGCATATATGGCTATATAAACAGTGGTGGAGCCAGAAAAATTTGTTAAAGAAATCATAACATTTTTTCGAAAAAAAAATTAAATAATTTAAAATTTATGGAGGTAAATTTTTTTTTCAAAGTGGATCAATTACAAAATCAATCAAAATTTACAATATAATTTTTTATGTGGATGAATTGACCCACCCGTATATATATGTAGAGGCAGGTGTAATTAACCGAAGGGGTAAATCGATCCATGTGAAAAAAAAAATACAACGATAATTTTATTAGGAATTTGAAATTAATCCATATCCACAAAAATTATTAACTCTGTACATTTTCTTTTAAAATTTATATACTTATTTTAAATCGAAAAATTGTAAGTGTTTTTTTTTTCTCCGCTCTATATATAGTTATGTAGAGATGAGTGGACAAGATTATAGAAAAGTCAGCAGATAATTAATAAGGAACCTCAACTACTCCACTTAATTAGTGTCTTTATTTTCCATTTATATATAATTTTTGTAGGTTCTATAATCTCTATTGCATTTTTGTGTGTAGTATGTGTGCATATGGTTGATGGTTATATATATGTACACGTGAGCATATGAATATATTGGGCATCCATGGTATAAGTTGAAAGAGAGTTAATTAATGTGTTAGGTCACAGGAATAAATGCTTTGTGTTTTAGCCAATAAAGAAACAAAAAAAGGCATGACAAAAGGAGTAAGGAGACTATATATATATATATATATATATTATGAGCATCTTAGCTATGACTTTGTAGCTCCACGATGTATACATGCATGCACATGTGATTTTGTGAACACCTTTTACAACAAAAAAAATCATTTATTACCAAGAAGTGGGTATTTAAGTCTCATGACCAGATTATAAACATGCTATGCAATACATGAATTTGTATTTATTTTGTGTGTTTATGTGGGAAAATATTTTAAAAATTATTTACTTTTTTTCTGAATTGTTATAAATTTTATTTTAATCAAGATAATAACAAAAAGTAGTAACATAAATTTTTAATTTTTTAAAATGTAATTAATTTGAGATTACCCCGTAAAAATTATAGTCAACAAAATCACAATTAAAAGATGTTAGAAATATCATCAATAAATCTTCAAAATACTTGTTTTTTTTTTTTTTTTTGTAACGGTTTTCTATTCATTCATATATAAGAGTTTTACATCTATGCCTAACCCACCTGATTAAAAAACACAGGAGATACACAGGAGTCAAACCTTATAGATAATAGCTAAAACTAGCCTAAGTCATAGTATCTAGCAAACCACAATTGTAAGAGAGATGTCGCCCAAGAGATCTGTTTTTGTTGGAGCGCCGAACATTGATTTCGGATAGTGCGATCGATTCTTCGTAGGACATGGTCGATTGAAGAGTGGATTTCAAGGTGCAGTCTTTGGTTCCTTTCGTACCAAATTTCATGTAACAACACCTGCCAGCAAATAAGTAGTAAAATTGTTTTTGGCTGTTTGCGCCTTGCAGATAAAAGGAAGGATATAATGTGATCCCAATCGTCATGGTTCTGGAATGAAGCTAAACCAAGTCGCCACCTTATAACCAACCATAACCAGTTTGTGTAAGGGCACTTGAAAAATAAATGATTCCTCGTCTCGGCATGTAAATTACATAACAAGCATCGAGGGTCTACCGTGAGCCTCCATTGCACTAATCTATTCTTTGTTGGACACCTGTCCAAAATAAATAACCATGTTAGTGTCATACATTTTGGTATTCCACCCTTGATCCATACTATTTGAGCTTTGGTAAACAGTGGCTTCTTGTCTCGAATGTGGTTCCATACAGCAGTGGAGTTGAAACTAGTTGTGTCATTGTTGGTTCCCGGAACTACCCAATGAAAAGTGTCTGCATCATTGTCACGCAAGTTCAAGGATCTTACGAAATCCACTACAGTTGAGAGTCTACTAGTGCGAGGTCTATGAATTCGTCTCTCCAACAGTTTGTATCCCTCTACTAGTGTTGCGAAAATGGGCACGCCAAGGGCTAGTGGTCCTTGATTTCCTATATATTCTTTAAGACAGCCAAATGGAGACCAATTATCATACCAAAACCAGCAATGTGTACCAGTGATAGGCTTGATATGTAGAAATGCACGTGCTTTAGATCGAAGTTTTAAAATTTTTCGGAACGTCCAAGGGTATGTGTACTTATAGCGAATAGCCCACAAACAAGTTCCTGACAAATACGAGGTTCTTATCCACGCGACCCATAGAGATCCAGCCTTGAAAAATAACATCCATATCAGTTTGATAACACATACCTCATTCCATACAATAAGGTTCCGTAATCCTAAGCCCCCTTCCTCTCTCGGAGTACACACTTGCTCCCAAGATACTTTAGCGCCACCTGCTTGAGTAGGATTACCTTTCCATAGAAATCTGCAACATATATGGTTTAGAATAACAACACATTTTTTTCGCAGAATAAATGTCGCACACCAAAACTGTGTTATCCCAAAGATTACTGACTGTAGAAGTTGAATCCTTCCTGCAAAAGAGAGGTGTCGTGTGGTCCAATTTAGGAGACGGTTCTGCACTCGTTGGATGAGGGGTTCGCAATCAGAGTAGACCAGTTTCCTTGTGCATAACGGAATACCCAAGTACCTAATTGGTAGAAACTCTCTGTTTATTAATAACTCTTGTTCAATCTGCTCTATTTCGATCTCGCTTAAACCGGAGGAAAAAAAGTTTGTCTTCTCCACATTTATATCCAGCCCCGATAACTCAACAAATTCCTTGAGTACTTGGAAAACCCCCTTAACAGATTCGATTGTCCCCTCGCAAAAGATTAGCAAATCATCCGCATATGAAAGATGGGTTAATTTCAGAACCTCACAGCTAGCATGATATTTAAATTGATTCCTTTCAGCTGCCTTGTTTAGCATAATGGATAACACATTCATGCAAATAACAAACAAGTATGGAGATAGGGGATCTCCCTGGCGGAGGCCCCTTTTACCTCTAAAGTATCCATGTAAGCCTCCATTGATGCAGACTGAGTATGAGGTAGTTGTTATGCACGAACGAATCCAGCTGATGAAGATAGGGGGGAAGTCCAAAGCTGCTAATGTACCCAATACAAAATCCCACCTGACCGTGTCAAAAGCCTTGGCAATGTCAACTTTGATTGTCACACGTTTTGGTCCTACATTCTTGTGATACCCCTGAGTAATTTCTGCAGCCAATAAGCAATTCTCAACAAGGAGGCGCCCCTGAACAAAAGCTGATTGGTTAGCCAAAATGAATGATGGAAGAAGCGGTTTCAGCCGCGATACTAAAAGCTTAGAAATTAGCTTATAAATAGTGCTGCAACATGATATGGGTCTAAAGTCTTTTAAACGACAGGCTCCTGGAACTTTCGGGATCAACGTTAGTGTGGTGGCGTTGATCGGTCGCGGCATGTGGCTGGTATGAAAGAACCAATTGATAGAATCAATGACTTCTTTCCCGATTACACTCCAAGAAGCTCTAAAAAATTCAGCCGTTAGCCCATCTGGGCCAGGGCTTTTGTTTGACTTCATGCCCCAAAGGGTGGATCGGATGTCTTCATCTGTAAACCTAGCTGTAAGACACGATGCTTCATGAGAAGGTACCCTGTAACTTTGAATATTTTGCACTTCCAAAACGACCTACTTGAAAGTTGGAGGATGTTCCTTTGTGAGTATGGCTCCAAAATGGTCCACTACAAGATTTTGGATGAGTATTGGGTCTATTATTTGATGTCCGTCTGCATTTAAAAGGAATTTGATGCAGTTTCTTGATTGTCGTCCAAGCACACATTTATGGAAAAAAGACGTGTTTTGGTCTCCTTCTTTTAACCATTGGATTCGCGACTTCTGACGTAGAAATAGTTCTTCAATTTGTCGCAAGTGGTTCCACTTATCTCTGATTTTCTGCTCTTGTTCCATAAGTGTAGGAGTTGGGGTTGTGAAAATTTGGACCTGCACAGATTTAAGACAATCATTAGTATATTTAACCCTTTTTTGTATGTCCGAGTAATGGATCCGGTTTAGCTCTCGAAGCGGTCCTTTAAGATGTTTGAGTTTATAACTTAATTCAGAGAGAGATTGAGCTTGAGCTCCCAAATTTTGCCACGCCGATGTGATTGTGGTAGAAAAGTTTGGGTGTTTAGTTAGGTAGTTGAAAAATTTAAAAGGTCTATGGGTTGGTGTAGTAACAGTTTGTGTGTTGGATGCATACACGGTTGTGACGTGAAACATAGCCAAAGATGGTAGCTTGACCGTACATGTGATGGATTGACTAGTCTGGTGGCAGATGTTAACAAATGTTGAACTTCTCCATATAAGTATAATCCTTCCACTTGGACAACTTTGGTGGTTTGAAAGATACGACCAATTTGGGCAAATTTTATTTAAGATATGAGGTAGGTTTGACTCCTGTATATGGGTTTCTAAAAGAGCACCGAAGTGCGGGTTATGGTTAGATAGCCAAAGACAAAAGGGCTTGTGTTTTTCAGGGTCGTTTATTCCCCGAATATTCCAAAAAAATAATGGCATAGGTTAGTTTTGGTGTAGTCTACCCGATGGATAGTCTACTGTGATAAGGTGGTTTCCCGGATCTAAATCATAGGGGGAGAAGTCTACTTTGAGCTCTAAAGGGTTTTGGTTGGTACCAACGTGGGTGATATGAGTTGGTTGTTTAAGGTCGGTAGAAGATGGGCTAGCTGCTAAGGTTTTTTGGAGTATTAATGAACGAGCTAAACGATGTCTTGCTTTCTTGCTTATGTCTGTCCGAAAAGGGGTTTCGGTGGTTGTTTGAGCTTCTTGAGAGGTGTTGGTGGTTTGTTCAGAAGGTGGTATTTGACAAAGGTTTTTTATGGGATGTTGATTTGCGCAGGAAATGATGGTGGTGTCTTGGGGGGTTTCGGTTTGTGGCACAGGAAGTTTTGTGAAGGGTGTAACGGGATCCTTTGGTAGAAGATTGAATTGACATAAATCAGCAACATCTTGATTTGGTTGTTCCACTGTTGTACTGGAGTTTTGGATTGAGGATCTTTCCACTGATTTCTTTACCCATTGAAAATTTGCTCGGGGACAGCGAGAGGGATAGTGCCCAACCTCCTTGCAATTTGAACAAGTTGGTGGGAGGAACGGATAAGAGACAGCAATACTGATGATTTCCCCATTCTCTTTTTCAATTTCCACTTTGTCTGGTAATGGCATTTCCATATTTACTTCCACTTTAATATGAGCTTTGTTGTGACTTGAAAGTCGCTTTGTGAAATCATCGACATCAAGAGGTTCTCCAATCATAGTTGCAATGTGACTCAGTCCTTCTCGTGTGATGAGGTCGAAAGGAACACCGTCTAAATGAGCCCATACCGGGCCAATCGACATAGAGGGAGGGTCCAAAGAATACTCAGGTTTCCACTTGGAGGCATAAAACCAAGATTTACCAACGTGCCATATTTCTTTCAACAAGATTTTATCTCGTAGTCGATCAGAGGCAATTCGAAATAGGAAAGCTCGAGAACTTAGCTCATGCACTTCAAATTTTTGGAACTTACCCCATAGATAGTTTAGTACTGCTCGAACTTTCCCTGGATTGGGGGAATCTCCGTAAAATAGTGCCACAACAAAATCCCGATGGGCTTCTGCTCCCTTTTGGAATACCGAGTTTGGAATACGCATACGAGGTCGTCCCTCACTGGAGATAACAACGGGCTCAGAAACCCTAGATAAAGATTTTGGAGAGTTTTTTACTGCAGCAGCCCAAGTATACCTCAGACCCTGAGCTACAGTGGTTTGTTGGGTAAGAGGGATTTGGGGGTTTTCTGAGGAAGAGGTTTTTGGAGGTAATGGAGGCTCGGGTACGGTAGGGGAGAGGTTTGGATTGGGTTCCGGAGGTGGATTTTGAGACACTAGCATTTTCTCATCGGATTTTTTGCTTAGTAAAACTAGATCTAGAGGGGTAGAAATGACGGAGTGCGACGGAGGTTTGGGTTGAAGGGTGGTTGTTTGGTGTTGGATTTGGGGTAGGGGAAGGTGGGGAGGTGGCGGTGAATTTGAAGAGGAAGGGGAAGGGGGACGGATGGG
>KE152144.1:124100-136156 GCA_000411095.1 Aethionema arabicum | reverse complement strand
TTTAAATTTGTATCTCACGTTACAAAATTATTTTAAAATTTAAATTCTTTTTAAAAATTAAAAAATAATTAAATTTAAATATTGAATTCAACTTTAGAAAACATACTTAAATTAAAAAATGTAAAACATAAATATTTAATTTTAAACAAAAATAATAATAATAGAAAGGTAAAAAAAAAGGAAAGGTTGTTCATTTTTTTCAGCCTCTTTTTAGTCGCTGAACAAAATTTCAAAGAAAAATTTTTTTGCCCATCTTTTTCAGTTTTTTTTGCTGAATGGTTTTTCAGTTTTTTTCATCTTATATGGTGACACTTTTATGGAATCACAAATAATTTTCATATTCAGTTGATTTTGTTCAGCAAAAACAACATCCAATTGCACCTTAAGATTACATACTTTGCTTATTATCGTTTAAAATTCAGATCAATTAAGATTACATATTTTGTTTATTATCGTTCAAAATTTTATATTTTCTTGTATGAAATGCATTTCATGTATGCTTCATCTTTAATTATTATTTGTGATATGTAAAATATAATGTTTAAAAAATTAAAAAAATTTCAGAATCTAAAATGGAAAATGAATTGAAATATTAAAAAAAAAATTTAAGCACCCCAAGGATCTTAACCATCAGAAGCAATAAAATTATTAATCTAACCAAAAGTTTCTTAACCATTAAATTTAATAAAAAAATGGTTAAGCACTCTCTAATGGTGCTTAACCATTGGAGATGCTTTTAATAAGAAGATTCAAAAATACCTTAAAAACCAAAAAATTACCGGAAACCCCAAAAAAATACTTAAAAAACCAAAAAAATATCTGAAAAACCAAAATATACCAAAATAAAAATAAATTATGGTTACTTTCGGGTACCCAATGGATCTTGGTTTGAATCCGGTTACTACCAGATTTCTATGAATTCCGAGTTTAAGATCCAAATAAGTAACTTTCCACTGGAACCGGAACCAAACCCTGTTTTTCCAGTTCGGTTCTTCGGTTCTATTTTTTTACCCAACCCTACTTGTTATATATAAAACCAAGTTATAATAATGTGTGTCAAATATTGGGATTTTGTTGATTGTATTTCAATAATATTTTTTAAAAATGAAGAACTTATATAACTTATATATATATGCATCATGTATGTACAGGGCTTGTATTGCATTTCATTATGATAATTTTCTTACAAGATGTAACGTGACATGTATCAATGTATGTTTTGTCGATAGAATCTCTCAGGGACCGGTGAGCAAGTAAACATAATAGAAGATTGGAGAAGGCTGGGATGGTATTAATTAAACAATATGGCACCAAACACTTAATTCCTAACCATGGACCTATATACATATATATATAATAATAATTTCATTGTTTAATCAAATCATTATTCACTAGGATTTCAATTCCTAAAGCTGTATACACATACATATATATATGTATGTAGAATTACTCACCTATAACTTTGATATAATTCAAGATTAATATATTCACATGCACATGCATTTATACATTAACCAATATATTGAGCTTAATTTATAAGAATTTATGAGTTAAGTTAGTTATAAAATTGGCGAAGAAAGAGGTGAAAATGATCCAACGGTAAAGATTCAGTCTTGCTTCCGCCATTCGCTACCCTCTTCAAACTTGAAAACTATATATACATATTTACATAACCTCTCACTTTCCTTCCTATTTCTCAGCTAACACTTCATTTTATTACAATTATATTCTCACAAAAACAAACAAACGAACAAAGGAAACCAGATCACAAGATGTCAGATTCTGATAAAGAAAGGGAAACCTTCGTCTACATGGCTAAACTCGCTGAACAAGCCGAGCGTTACGACGGTAAATCTATCTATTACTGTGTTTGTTTTTTTATATATAATATGATCTTGTTCGTTTATTCATCGCTGTTAGGAACGACAATGAGTGACAACAGCCACGAACAACGGATAATGTTGTTCGTTTAGTAGTCGCTAACGACTAGCGATGAGCAAAATGTCTGAAATAATGTTTGTTTACATGTCACTCTTCCGTGACATGTTTTTGTAAAAAGCAATTTAAATTTTAAATCGTTGATAAAAAAAATTAAGCGTTTAATATTTTGTCCCTGAGTTTTGTCTATGAAATTTGTCAAAGGCCGGCCCTAAGCCAAACTCGATGAGGCATTAACCTTGACCCTCAAAATTTAGAGGTCCCAAAAATTTAGAGGTTTCATACAATTTTTAGTTTTGGGTTTAAGTAATATTTTCATATTAGTTTAGAGAATCTTAAATAAAAAGCAGTCTTAGTCTATTGGTTGATGTAATAAAAATAAAATTCAACTTAGATGGAGATCTTGGGTTCAATTCCATTTAGTTACATATAATTTTTTTCTTCCAAGGACAAGTTGTTGAATCGGCTACGACAAAACAAACATCAATGTTCTTCTTTGTAGCTCGTTGCTGTCTTTGAGACAGTACTAAAACGAACATCAATTTTTATCGTTGTAGCTCATCGCTATCTTTGAGATGGTAAAACGAGCATGTCCTATATAGATCATGGACTTTTTGTATGATCTTGCAGAGATGGTGGAGACAATGAAGAAGGTAGCGAGGCTAAACAGCGAACTGACGGTAGAAGAGAGGAATTTGCTATCCGTAGGATACAAGAACGTGATCGGAGCGAGAAGAGCGTCGTGGAGGATAATGTCGTCCATTGAGCAAAAAGAAGAGTCTAAAGGCAATGAATCGAACGTGAAACAGATAAAAGAGTATAGGCAGAAAGTAGAGGACGAGCTTGCTAATATTTGCCAAGACATTCTTAGTGTTATTGATCAACATCTTATCCCTCACGCTTCATCTGGCGAAGCCACTGTTTTCTACTACAAGATGTGAGCATATATATGCATTTAATTTTTCTTCTAAGTTATTAAAATATTTTCATCTTTGATTTATGTGTTTGGTTTTTCAGGAAAGGAGATTATTACCGGTACTTGGCTGAGTTTAAGACTGAGCAAGATAGGAAAGAAGCATCTGAACAATCTCTGAAAGGCTACGAGGTACATATGTAGTATGTAGGACTGGACATTCGGATACACGTTCGGTTTCGGTTTGGTACTTTCGGTTCCATGACTATAGGATCCGTTTGGTTTCTTGAAGATTTCGGTTTGGTTGGGGTTCGTCCCGATTTGGTTCGGGTTCGGATACTTGATAAAAAAAATCCAAAAAATAGCCGAAAAATTGAAAAGTTACCCCGAAAAAATTCCCAAAACCCCAAAAAGAAATACCCAAAAAAGAAAAAATATACCAAAAAAAGTATGGTTACTTTCGGGTACCTAATGGATATCGATTCGGTTCTAGTTACTACCTGATATTTATGGATCTCAAATTTAAGATCCAATAGGTAACTGGAACCGAACCAAACCCCTTTTTTCGGTTAAGATTTGATTCGGTTTTTAGGTTCCGGTTTTTATGGCCGGCCCTAATAGTATGTGTCGGAACCCAAATTTTACATATATAAAAACCATGTTTGAAAAAGTGGTTTTGTGTGATTTTTCGTTAGTTATTCTGGAAACTACGTTATTGGAATTGACCGGTTTTTAGGAGTGGATGGAAAGATCGTAACGAGTACTATAACATAGTCTTTTCAAATGTCAAAATCGGAATTCGTATGATTAAAAATGAATATACAAAGTTAGTTGCATAGAATATTTAAATGAATATGCTAAATTTTGTCTGCACTTTTGAAATGAAAAACAATTTTTTTGCTTATAAACAAACATTTGGTTCTCATTCTAAAACATCAACAGAAATCCAATTTTTCATATATTTCTCTGTTTTGAATTTGAAAATGTGAGATAAAATAATAGCGTCAGAACTCTGATTTATAAGTATTTATGTTCAAATGTTTTAGTAGTTTTATCGTTTAGCATTTAAACGCTAAAAAACCGTGATACTACGAAACATTTTTTTATCAAAAACATTTTTTGGGATGTTGTAGGCTGCTACTCAAGCTGCAAGCACAGAGCTTCCTTCCACACATCCAATTCGTCTTGGTCTTGCTCTTAACTTTTCTGTATTCTATTACGAGATTATGAACTCTCCTGAAAGGTATACACATTCATACTATAAATTCAGTAAGTTTCTGTTTCAAAATTTGATGAAAAAAGTGGTGCAGAGCTTGCCATTTGGCGAAACAAGCCTTCGATGAGGCGATAGCAGAGCTGGATACTTTAAGTGAAGAGTCATACAAAGACAGTACTTTGATCATGCAACTTCTCAGAGACAACTTAACTCTTTGGACTTCTGATCTTCCAGAAGATGGAGGTTAATTCATTTCTCTCTAGTAACTTACCACACATGAGAAAATGTTAAAACAAACTCTCCGAAAATAAAATTTTGATAATTTACATCTTCACGAAAGCTCTAGCAAAAAACTTTTCCATAATTTGTACCATCGATAATTAAATTTGATAATTTATACGACAGAGGGTACAAATTGCCAAAAATTATTCTGGAAAAATTGTTTTGCTAAGAGTTTTTTTTTGCAAGTTTTTCTTTTTTTAAATCTTCTCGGTCACAAAACCGATCTAATAGTCAAATAACTGCACAACGTAGTCGGATAATTTTAACTCGGATGTCATGGTCAGAGCCGAACCCAGAGTTTGGGAATCCGTAAACGTGAAAAAAAAATTTAGGTATATAAACATATAAACTACTACTATATTAGATTCTTCAATATTTTCAAGAAATTTGGGCCCTTTAAAACAAATATAAAATACTCTTATAAATAAAAACTACTTCTATAAAAATAAAATAGTAACAAATTGGACCCCTCAATATTTAAAAAAAACGTGAGCCCCTAAACAAAAATTAAAAAAAAAAATACAACATAGTCACAACCCTGGTCATGGTCAGAAAAATATAGGATTTACCACTAATCCACTATATGTGATCGGCATTTTTTTAAAAAGTTATAAGTGGTCAAACGTCTATTTTGAAAAAAAATTGTTTTATCATTTTTTTGTTACACATTAAAGATTTGGTTTTTGTCTTTTAAGCTAAGGTAAAATTCTTGTCTCTATAGGTGAAGATAACATCAAGACAGAAGAACCCAAACAAGAAAAGAAAGCTGAAGAAGCAGACGAGGTATATATATCAACCTTTGAAACACTTACAAGAAACTTGTCCATCTTCATTTGGTCTTATTTACCTGAATTTTTGTTTTCTTTTTACAGCATTAAATCAAAGTTCTTGGAAGTTTTGATCATTCGATGTTATGTTCTGTACCAAGAAGAGTAGAAGCCAGTTTCTTAATTTAAATGGATCATATAAATACTTTATTTTTAAAAGCTCATTGATTTATTTCTAACTTAATTGTTTTTTTTTCTAGTTTGCTCATTTTTTTTATTTATCATCAACTTGGAGATGATTTTGAGTTTTATGTTATACAATTTATATTTGAATGAACTTAAACTTAACTTTATATTTTATCATAACCAAGACATACATTAAAGGAAAGTGAATTATATAACTTTGGAGCATACATTGATCAATGATCACTGAACATATATAACATTTACCATTACAGATATAAATTTTTATAAGATTAAAATGATTTTAAAGATACACTTTTTAATTATAGAATTTTTAAAAGATTAAAATGATTATTTCTATATTTTTCAAAAAAAATACAACTTTTTTTAATTATAGAATCTTTGTAATAATTTTCTGAAATTTGCTAATTTTCTGGTTACTTTTTTTTTCTAAATTTGGTCACAAGCACAACATTTTGCTTTTTAGAACGTAGAAAAGTCTGAATTCATATGATTGGTACATGTCAGATACATTGTTAGAAAAAAAAAATCGTACCACTCCCTGTCTCATGATAGGCGATTTCAACGAAATAAGAAAAAACTCAGAAAAAGTAGGAGGCACTCAAAGGCCAGCAAGCTCATTCATGCAATTCAACTCAATGATCTCAGCCACTGGTATGCAGGAGGTACCCTTTAAAGGGAATCCTATGTCATGGTACGGGATCCGATACTCATCAATAGTGCAATGTATGCTAGACAGAGCACTCGCCAACCACCATGGTTAGCTCAGTTTCCTTTAACGGAAACTCACTACCTTAAAAGATACTCATCGGACCACAGTCCTCTGCTCACATTCATCAAGGGATCACAAATCAAAGGCTGGGGAAATTTCAAGTTTGATAAAAAATGGACGAAAATGGAAGGTTTTTCAGAGATAATAGAAAGGGGTTGGAAGGCAGGACAGTACAGAGGGCACCTCAGTCTCTCGTCAAGAATCACCTACTGCAGAAGAGAAATCAGCAAGTGGAAAAAAAACACAATCCCTAAACTCAGCAAAACAAATTGAAGACTTGACTGGACAGATTGACCGACTCACCCACCTACCTGATTTCAACCGAAAGGAACTGCAAGACCTAAAGGACAAACTCCACCTAGCTACAAAACAGGAGGAAATCTTTTGGAAGCAGAAAAGCAGAATCCAATGGCTCAGGAAAGGAGAGAGGAACACAAAATTCTACCATGCAGCCACAAAGATCAGAAAAATGAGAAATTCAATCAAGAGACTCAGGACAGAATCTGGTACCTTTGTATACTCTGAAGAGGAAATGGGGAAGGTGGCAGAAACCTTCTTTACAAACCTCTACTCAGCTGAAACTAGAACGTGTGCTCCACCGGCTAATACAAGTGATCCAATCAAGATCTCTGTGGCACAAAATGAACAGCTTGTTAAACAGCCATCAGAAAAGGAAATAAGGGACGCGGTTTTTGGGATGAACCCGGATAAAAGCCCGGGCCCAGATGGAATGAATGGTCATTTCTATCAAAAGATGTGGAGAACAATCAGCAATGAAATCAATCAGATGATTCAAGAATTCTTTAGAAATGGGAAACTGGAACAGGGGTTAAACCACACCCACTTGTGTTTAATTCCTAAGAAAGAAAATGCAGAGAATATGACAGAATTCAGACCCATAAACCTTTGCAACGTGGGTTACAAGATCATAGCCCGCATCCTAGCAGCTAGAATGAAGCCCCTAATGCCATCTTTAATCTCTGAAACCCAGACTGCGTTTGTAGAGGGAAGAGCCATTGCCGACAACATCCTCTTAGCTCACGAGCTGCTACATACCCTACAAACAGGTACACAAGAGAGTAAGGAGTTTTTAGCCATAAAGGTGGACATGATGAAAGCATATGACCGCCTAGAGTGGCCCTTTATAGCTGAAATGATGAGAAGCAAAGGATTTCCAGAAAAATGGATTGATCTCATTATGGAGTGTGTTTCATCTGTAACCTACAATATCCTATTGAATGGGAAACCTCTAGGACAAATAAAACCAACTAGGGGCATTAGGCAAGGGGATCCATTATCCCCTTACCTTTTCATTTTGGGGACTGAGTTCCTAATCTCATTACTCAATACAGCAGTAAAAGAAAACAAACTTACAGGTTTGAGGGCGGCAAACGCAACTCCAAGAATTACACACCTTCTCTTCGCCGATGATAGCTTCCTTTTCTGCAAGGCAAACACCACAGAACTCTCAGAACTGCAGCGAATTATGTTACTATACAGCAGAGTATCAGGACAGAAACTAAACTTCACAAAATCTAGTGTCACTTTCGGACGGAAGATAACCAACTGCCAAAAAGAGGAGATAAAAAGAATAACCGGAATCACACAGGAAGGAGGACAAGGACTCTATCTTGGAGTACCAGAATCATTCGGGAGATCCAAGGTTCAAACATCGGCATATATAATAGAAAGGGTGTTGTGTAAAATCAAAGGATGGCAAAATTCATTTCTCAACCAAAGTGGGAAAGAGATACTAATAAAGGCAGTAGTATCAGCTATTCCGGTGTATCTGATGATGTGTTTCAAGCTACCCAAGACGACCTGTAGGAAGCTCACATCCATAGTAGCCAACTTCTGGTGGAGATCTGACCAGAAAGAGAAAGGCATACATTGGAAAAATTGGAAATACATGTGTGAATCAAAAAATGAGGGTGGCATGGGATTCAGGGACATTGAGAATTTCAATATTTCTCTCCTAGGAAAACAGGTCTGGAGATTAAGCAAATTTCCCAACTCATTAGTGGCAAGAACACTCAAAGCTAAATATTTCAAAAACAAATCAATTTTGCAGGGACAGCTAGGGCAAAGACCATCCTATGCATGGAGAAGCATCATGACATCTCTACCCCTAATGCAAGCAGGCTTAAGGAAAAGTATAGGTTCGGGAGCAGAAACTAACCTCTGGACAGATCCATGGCTTCCAACCAATCCTCCGAGACCGCCTCGCGCCCTAGCATCCCACGTTCCAGACCCAAAACAGAAGGTAAAGAGCATTATAATCCACCCAAGAAGACTGTGGAATGAAGACAAACTCCGAAACATCATCGTGGAGGAAGATATCAAGCTAATTAAGCATCTGAAGCCGGGGCTCCCATCAACAAAAGACTCTCACATCTGGACTCCATCAAGACAAGGGGATTACTCAGTAAAATCAGGCTATTGGTTATCAAATAAGATCTCATCCAATAACCATACTACATATACAAACCCCACACTAGAACCTATCAATGGTGAAATCTGGAAACTTAGCACCACACCTAAGATAAAAACGTTCTTATGGAGGTTGAAGAGCAACAGTCTAGCTGTTTTTGGAAATCTGAGAAAGAAAAAAAATGCAGAAAGATGATACCTGTCAGATCTGTGGGAACCAACCAGAGACGGTTAACCACCTCTTTTTCCTCTGTCCCTTTGCTAGGTTAGTGTGGGCACAGTCAGGAATACCAGGAGCACATCAGCGTGGATTCGGTCACTCAATCTACACGAACTTGAGTCTGCTCCTACTCTTTCAACCAAGAAACGAACATGAGAAGGACTGTAACGATTTGTTCCCATGGCTCTTTTGGCGGATCTGGAAGGCCAGGAACGAGTTCTGCTATGAGAGCAAACAGCTATCAGCTCTACAGATAATCAAAAGAGCAAAGGAAGACAAAAAGTAATGGGAAACCATACAACAAATGGAGAGAGAAGAAGAATAAGACATACCAAGATCTGCCTTGAATGGTGCCCATTTACTTCGCGAGCAACTCCCACCAAACGCATTAATTTGCCACAGTGATGGAGCCTGGAAAGAGGATGATAATAAATGCAGTTTTGGGTGGATTCTGAGAAATCAACAAGGAGAACCGATTTATTGGGGTGCAAAAGTAACGGATCAACTTACCTCTCCAATAGCCGTCGAAATGGAGGGTTTGATTTGGGCCATGGAAAATGTCAGTCAGATGGGGTTCCGAAGTGTGCTATTTATCTCGGACTGCAAAAGTTTGGTGGTGGAGATTAGATCCACCGTTTCATCACCGATACTTCAAGTCCAAAAATCCGACATGCAAGAGATGAGGAAAGGATTCGACTGGATTAATGTCCAATTTCAACCGAGAGAAAGGAATAAGATTGCAGATCAATTGGCAAAATTAGCACGAACCTTCATCAATTTCACGGCAAAAGTCTCTCCTTTCTTCTCTTCGTCTTTCCTTTACGATGTAAGATCTGATCTCCAGAACCCATGTTTCTCCAACAATTAATGAAATGAATATTCGATGGAAAAAAAAAATCACGTTTTGAGTGGCCAATAAGTAAACTACTTGGAGACACATGAGAATTATATGTCAATATTTTTGGTCATATGTACGTGTCAAATTATAATATATGACAATATATCTCTTCTTGCAAAACTACGAAGTAAATAAAAAGTGCATGATTCGGATTAGGTAGATCTATCGATTGGAAATATTGCGAAAATACTTTCAACCCGGATTCAAGTCCCCAAAACAGGAAAGAATGATTATGTTTTGTTCATAATTAAAGGCTGATCTTGATCGAAGAAACTACGATTCGTCGAAAAATCTGAAACTATAAAAAAAACTCTTTCAAAACTAAAAAAAAAAAAATCAAAAGTGTCTGAATCTGGGTTTTGTTGAATTTTCACTACAAATATTACCAACACATTATGGGCCACAAAGAACATATGGGCTAGAAAGTTACAAGACAACCCAAAAGAAAATTAACCGTTGGAAAAATATTTGAATAAATAGCAAAAAATATAAAATAAAAGAGTTTCACTGAAAAGCTGAAACACCGACTTGATGACTACAAACAGCTCTGCTTTCAAGAATGTCCACACAAAAATATATACTACAAATTTTTAAAAAACAATTAAAATTAAAAAAGGAACAAACTTTATGTGTGCTGTGTGTGATACGACACACGTGTCGTAACATGACCGCAAAGGTTGTCTGAGCACATGTTACCGTTCACTCCCTCCATAAAAAGCTACACTTCCCCACATTCCTCTGTTTTCTCTTTTCATTTTGTTAAATAGTTACCGTTAGATTTTTTTAAATATCACAAATCACTTTTATTAATTAAAACATAAATTAAATATAATATTCGTTGTTAAATACAGTATTCGTTGTTTGTTGAATTTAAATCTAAATATTTTTAGAAATTTTTAAAAAAATACTTAATTATTAAAACCTCGGTTACCATTAGATCTTCATCACAACCTTTTCTTTAATTATTAATTAACGAGTTTTATAAAGAAAATTATTTATTAAAAATGTATTTGTTATTTCATTAAAATGTACGTGTAGTTTCATAAGACAGAAAACGTACTATATATATATGTGTGTTGGTTAGAATTAAGAATACATAAAAGTATGGAGTGAGTTCAAATTGATTAGGATTTAGTACTTTATTTAATTAAATAAATGTTAGTAATTGTGTTGTGGGCGTAATTTTGTGACCGTTGCTAAAGAAATGAGTTTTAATATGGACAGGTGTTTAAAAGAGAGATAACTCATCTGAGATACGTAAATCGAGGTGGCAAAATCGTAAATAAAGAAGTAATCTTGTCCTTTCTTTACAACAACCTTTCGGTGCCCCCACACTACATGACAAAAATGCATTTAACCCCTTCTCTTTTTTTCTCTGCAAAACTACATTGGTTAAACAAATTAAATTCTTTAGTTTTCTTTTTCTGTCTATCCAAAAACAAAAGAGAATAATAGTTTTTCGTATCTTTATAGATGTAAAAAAAAAAAAGAATTCGAAACACACAAATGACTAAATGTATCCTTTATTTTTGTTTTTAAAGTAAATATATAAGTTTTATTAAACATTTCTATATTTTACGAGAATAGTTTTTTTTATATAGATCATAAACTAATCTCGTTTGATTTATTATATAGTTCACAAGCCGGTTCCACTAGATAAAACATAAATTAAATAAAGTTTTTCGTTGTTCGTTATATTCGAATTCGTTTTGAAAAATTAGAGAAAAACAGTTATAGTGAAAATCACTATACTACCTTACTTCGATCGGAAAATAATTTTTTTATAATAAAATGTTTTTTTTATTTAAAATATTTATATTTTATATTTAAGCAAAATTATGTATTATGTTTATCATATTGTATTATTGTTTCAAATTTTATGTTTTTAATTAAAAATATAATTTTTAAAAAAAAATTATAACAGCATATCTTAAACCGAACATATAAATTGACAAAAAAAAAGAAGAAGATACACCAACATATTGAAACAGGATTTTTGTCCGGTTTTAATTAAATCCGAAGATCTAACTATCGAAATAGTATATCTAAGGGTCGAACTCAAATTCCTATTGATGCACTAAAAGTTTAAAGTTAAGATTTTAAGCTAAACCGATTGAAAGTTTGTTATTAGGGGTTTTCAAAAAAATTGACACTAATTAAAGGGATTAAATTAAGTTTAAGAATTTAATTGATTAAAGATGTTAAGTTAGGGACAATTTGGGGGTTTTAGGATTAGAATTCTTCCTATTCAAGTTCAATTTGAAGATCATAATCTAGACTCAAGCATAAATCTTGATTGACCCACTCTCATGGTATCAATCACTACTCTTGCAATTCCAAAACACCTAAACTCTCATTTGGGTTTAGAAATGCAAGAATGCTTAAAAATTAGGCTTGATTTGTCCACAAATGTCTT
>KE152144.1:93544-109312 GCA_000411095.1 Aethionema arabicum | reverse complement strand
GAAGACATGTAAAAGTAATATTTACTTTTGACAAAAATAAAGTTCTGTCTATTTGTGCAAATTGACCTTTCCTATGTGTAGTTTGTGCAAATTCTCTTAATAATTTATATATAACTCAATTTATATTTTAAATTATTCGACCAAGTAAAGATTCAGTCAATTTATTATTTTAATTTGATCCGTTAATCATTTACGATATTTTTAATAGTTGTAAGAAACTAAATTAATTTTTCTTAGAAATAAATATATAAAATTTTAAACCCTTAATCATAAATTTGGAATTTAAATATGTAATTGACTATTTGATTGTAATATATATATGCAACAATAATAATGAGAAATCAAATAATCAAAAGTGGTATAAAAAAGAGACACGTATGCTTTGTATAATAGACTCGTAAAAAAACAAATATTAAAGAATTCGGACCAATAAAAAACAAGCACGTAGGATAGCTTAAAATTTTCTTAAAATTTTTCTCTAAGCTTCGATCTCATGGTGAATTATCATTTTTGATTTTTTTTTTCTTCTAAATACCCTAAGCATCTACTTAAGCAACCACTAAACAACTTTATTGGAGGTGGTCTTAGTTAAGAAGTTGTCTACTATTTTTACACGTTCTCTCTCATACTTTTTAATGTTTTTTTAATTTGTTAATACTAAAAAAATATACTAAAAACTTACCGTTGGAGGTGGCCTTACAGGATAGATAACAAAACCAAGGAGCGCAAAAGCAAACCTTTTGCTTTGTAAAGCATGACAAGGTTAATCTACTGTAGTAGTCACTGGACTCACTATAATAGTCCATCCGGCTGCTCTAGCTGAAATCATTACTCTTTGTTTTCCGTGCTCTAGAAATTGTGCTCCCTAGACATCTACCATGTAGGAAAGGGTTAAAGATTTACCCGGTGTGAGATATCACATTAGGGTAAATTAAATCTTAAAGTTTCATTTGATTCGTAAAACAAACTTTAAGTTTTAATAGTGTAAATAATACTCTGAAGTTCTGCAATTGTCTATATTAAACCCTCATGTTTCAAAAGTGTAAATTAAACTAAATTACATAAAATAAACTCAAAAGTTTAATAAAAACCTTAGAATTTTTCAAATTCGTAAAACAAGCCCTCAAATCTCAATATTGTAAATTGAACCCATAGAGACGCTTTGTGGTTGATTTTTGGTTTAACTCAATTTATTGTTAAATTATGGTTAAATAAGTATTTGATATGTGATTTAAACTACTATATTCAATTTTATTATGAGTTTATGGTATGTTTACTCGGGTTACAATCATTTTGTAGTGTATAATTAATGGTTATTAAAGTGTTTTTGTCGACTTATGGTTGGTTTATGATTAATTAAATTATATTTTTTGGTTTATGGTTATTTAATGTTTTACCACAAATCAACCAAAAATAACATAATTAACCATAAATCAAAAAACCACATGATAAATCCTCTAGTGCTACACTGTATAAACTCATAATTGTAAACCAAATAAATCAACTATAAACTCATAACTAAAACATTAAACTGAAAGTTATACCTTAAACCATCTATCAAACACATAATGGACTATCAATTTAACTTTAAATTAATCCAAACAGTTAATTGATAGTCAATTAAGTGTTTAATGGATGGTTTAGCGTATAACTTTCAGTTTAACCGAATAGACATACCATAAACTCATAATAAAACTAATAATTTTACTTTAATCACCTATTAAACACTTAATTAACACACAAATTTAACAAAAAATCAACCAAAAAATCGTTGAATACCATTTATTATGATTTACAAAATAATCGTTTAACCGAATAGACATACCAAAAAATCTTTTTTTGGTTGATTTTTGGTTTTATTATGATTTAAAAAATAATGAATATTTAAAAATCGTTCAATAGCTAAACCAAAAATCAACCAAAAAACGTCTCTAAACCGGGACTCAGTTTACAATTTTGAGACTTGTAGGTTTGGTTTATGAATTTGGGAAACTTGAGGGGTCTTTCTACAATTTAAAAACTGTAGGATTTATTTTACGTAACTTAGAAACTTAAGGGTTTACAATACAAAATTACAAAACTCAGAGTTTTATTTACACTTTTGAAATTTGAGTGTGTTTTAACGAATGAGATAAAACTTTAGGGGTTAATTTGGGGAACACGGTCTAGATCCCCCTGAGAAGTATTATATACTATCAGTTCCCCCCCAATAGTTTGAACTCGACCCAATTGCACACACAGCGAAACTTCGAAGTCAGAGTCCCCATAAACCGTGGTTTAGCTCGGTTTTGATGGTTTTCTCCTTACCGAAGCCACTTAACCATTCTGGGAAATGCAAAACCGTATTAAGACTCGATTTTGACCCATTTCAGCCTGAACCAAACCCATTTATCTTAAACCAACTTAATCTAAACCAATTGCTCATTAACAGAAAAATCGCAAACTAAACCCTAGCTTAAACCCAAACTCGATTTCCCCTGAATTTGGTGAAATCCGTCTGAATTTGATGAAATCTGTTAGTTTGAGAGTGTGATTCTGCGATTTCTTGACAATGTCTATGGCGGGAGAGGACTACGATGAAGAGGCTGAAGAGAGGGAGCAGTATGACCTCTATAGAGCCATTGAGGAGTTTGTGGACGAACCTCCCATAGTACACAATGCATATCCAGAAACTGAAACTGAGAGTGAAGAAGAGGGTGAGTCTCGCGTAGGGAGACAAAGAACGCACATTGGTGATGAGAATGCACCCAAAGATTGGAGTACGGCTGCTGATGGTCTATACAAAGACCAAACGTTCTTCAATGGCGTTTGTTTTAAAGAAGTTGTAATTCAATATGCTTTAAGGAGCGGGAAAAGTCTTCGACAGTACAGGTATGACAAAGATAAAATAGGTTATACATGTGTTGGTGGTGGTAGTGAGGCGGAAGGAGAAGCATGCCTTTGTCAAATTTATGCTTCAACAGTGCCAAAAAATCCTATTTGGAGGGTTAGGAAATATGTAGATAAGCATACATGTGTTCCAAATGGAAAGTGTGAATGTATCAAGGTCCCTATTATTGCTAGGCTCTTCCTTGACAAAATTCGTGAGGAACCAAACTACTACTTGCCGATGAAGATAGAGAAAATTATGTTCCAGCAGTGGCGTGTAGGAGTATCTAGGCATCAATATCAAAGTGCTAGGAAGAAAGCACTGAAGTGGATTGATTGGTCTTACGATCACCAGTTTGCTCGCCTAAGAGATTATGCCGCTGAGATACTAGATTCAAACCCGCATTCAAGTGTAGAGGTGGAGTGTTTGAAGAACAATGAAGGTAAAGACGTATTCAATAGGTTCTATGTGTGCTTTGACGTTATAAGAAGGACGTGGAAGAGTACTTGCAGACCTCTTATAGGTCTTGATGGAACCTTTGTTTCTGGGAAGATTAAAGGGACCGTTTTGGTGGCCATTGGTAGAGATGCAGACAATTCAATATACCCTATAGCTTGGGGTGTTGATGTTGTAGAAAACTTTTGAAAATTGGCAATGGTTTGTGAGAAAACTGAAGACTGATCTTCAGTTAGATGACGGTGGTCATCTCATCATCGTTTCAGATCGGCAAAAGGTATCTGTTTGAGTTCTTGCTTCTGTCTTCAGTTTGGTTATGTTTAGTTTTCTTACGTTTGGTATTGTTTTCTTCAGTGTTTGATAAATGCGGTAAAGCTGGAGCTACCGACAGCTGAACATAGAATGTGTGTGAGATACATATATAGTAACTTGAAGAATAAACTTCCAGGGAAAAAACACATGAAGTCGTACATATGGAGTTTGGCATGGAGCTATAACGAAGCTGAGTTTCAGGTGAATTTGGATAGGCTACTTAATTATGATAGTGCTCTGTATGATGATGTTATGCAGCAAGATCCAAGGAGTTGGTGTAGAGCGTTCTACAAGATAGGCAGCTATTGTGAGGACGTTGAAAATAATTCAGTGGAGTCATTCAACATGACTATAAAGAAAGCTCGAGAGAAGGCGTTTGTGCCAATGCTGGAGACCATAAGGAGATTGGCAATGGCACACATTGCGCAAAGATCGGCTAAATCTCATAGTCACACCGGTATGATGACTTGTTTACTTGCTCTTTTGTCTCTGTTTACTTTCTTGTTTACTCGTTTTTATGTCTCTCGTTTTTATGTCTCTGTTTACCACTTGTTTATTTGCTTTTTTGTCTCTTTTCACTTGTTGTTTACTCGTTTTTATGTCTCTGTTTACTACTTCTTAACTTGCTCTTTTGTGTCTTTTAACTTGCTGTTTTTTTTGTCTCTGGTTTTCACTTGTCTACTTGATGTTCTGTCTCTGTTTTTTCTTTCGTTTGTCTCTGTTTTGTCTCTGGTTTTCACTCGTTTCAGGGGTGTGTACACCATACATTCTGAAGTTCCTTGAAAAAGAGCGTGATGCTGCTTCAGCTTGTATGGTGACTGCATCAACTAAAAGTTATTATGAAGCACGATTAGGTGGTAATTCGTACCGTATGCACTTGGAACAGAGAAGCTGCAGCTGCCAGAAGTTTGACATCTACTCGATTCCTTGCGAGCATGCGTATGGAGTTATCATGTTGAGGCAGCTCATACCTGAGGATTACGTCTGTCATTGGTTCCGCATATGGATGTGGAAGAGAAATTATGAAGAAAGACATGTACCAATTCGAGGTATAAGGTTCTGGCCAGCAACAGGTGAACCCGATGTTCATATTCCGGATCAAACCGAGACTAACTCTCAGCGTAGGAACAAGGCTGACCACACGGGGAAGAAATGAGTTGTTGAATCTCCTACAAAGAAGGCGTCGAAGGTAAAAAAAAGATCATGCATTGTGGGTATTGTGGAGCTGCAAACCACAACTCGAGGTTCCACAAGAACGATCCTATAGCTGTTGCCACTATGCGAGGAACAGGTGAATCTTCACAAGAAACACTCACTCAAGAATGATGTGTTCAATGTGGTTTTTGGAGATGTCGTTTTAGGATGTTTTTGGAGATGTTGGTTTAGGATGTTTTTGGAGATGTCTCTGTTTACTCTATCTAATGCTTTCGGTTTTGGATGTTTCTCTTTGGAGTTTGATTTAGGAATCGGTTTAAGATGTTTGTGGAGCTCACTCTCAATTGTGGGGATGGTTTTTGTTTGAGTTGTGGAGCTCAGTTTCATTGTAGGAGATGGTTTTTGTAAGGTTTTGGACATCGGTTAATGGGAATATTTTGTTCGGCTCAATGCTTTCGTTTTAATGTGCTAGGAACACAAAACACTAAACAATAGACCATAAACCAAGATAGAGGACCACACAACACTAAGTCTTTTATCTAATCAATGTCATTACAAACCAAGACACAAATAGACAAACTAAAACAGAAACCAAGACATAAACAAAGCAAATACACCAATAAAAACAGTAACCAAGACATAGACGTTGCAAATACACAATAACCATGACACTAAACGTAAACCAAAACACTAAACGTAAACCAAGACACAAGAAACCACAACCATTGTCTTCAACCTACAAGCTTAATGAACAACCCAAAGACTATACATCCAATTACCACTTGAACCATTGTCTTCTTCACACTATCTTTCACTTCTGAAATCATCTTTTGAAACCTCTCTTTTATCTCAGCCTCTAGTCTCTTTTGATCTTCCAAATGCTCTCTCCTAAGGGTCTTCACTGCTTGCTCAAGTTCTCTATTGCTTTCCCTCAACATCTCAAGTACCTCTTCTACCAATCCTTCGTCCACCCATTTGAATATATGGTCCTCACCCCAAGCCTACAACCCAAAATTTATTCATATCTCAATGAACATATTTCAATGTATCCAATCAAATGAACTCATCAACTTACCTTCTCAGACACATCATAAGAACAACCAAAGAACCGACGGTACGGATTGTAATCAGATTTCAAAATCAAGGACGAAACAGGCTCACCACACCAACACCACTTAGGTACCCCCAAAACTCTACCTCTTGCTGACTGCGAACTTGATGAACCTCCAGATACATTACGAGACATCTCCAATTGCAACCTGCAAACCCAAAATCATAAAAAAAAAACATCAACAAACTCGATTACACCTATCTCTATAGCTCGATTTCACCTATCTCTATTTCTCTATACCTCGATTTCACCTATCTCTATTTCTCTATACCTCGATTTCACACATATATGAACTCACCTTGCTGAAGACCACTAGATTTGAACGATTTTGATGAAGATCGTTGAAGATCAAAATTTTAGGGTTCCCAATATTTTATTACCATTAAAAACGATATGGAGGAAAATTAATTTTGACCTGGAATAGATAACGGGTCTTCTGGGTTGGTTTGGTTTACGGTTCAACGACGGTTTTCTTGTTCATTAATGGGTTTAGGAAGAAAACCATCAAAACCGAGCTAAACCACAGTTTATGAGGACTCTGACTTGTAAAAAGGTTCATCTATTAATACGAGTTGAGAATGTTGAGATTACAAGGAATGAGTAATGAGATCATAGACGGGAAGAAACGAGCAATACATGATTATGGCTAAAGAGAGATGTTTCGGGACGGTCATTCTTTTTGGTGGGTTCTTGTCAAAGTTCAGACTATGGGAGGATGGTTGATACAAGTATCCAAATTACACAGTTTGGATACTTGAGGTTTTTATTTACGATTTTGAAACTTTGGGTTTAAATTACGAAAAGGACATGCTTTAGGGATTTATTTATTTATTTTCTTCTTCGTAAATTAAACCTCTATTTGATTATTTTACATTTAACGGTCATCGACACACTAACAATGCCATGTCAGAGGGTTTAAAATACGCAGTTTAGATACTTGAGGGTTTCATTTACTGTTTTGAAAATTGGAGATTTAAATTACGAAAATAAGCATAATTTAAGAGTTTATTTTAACCCCTTAATTTTAGCTCAATTTATCATCTCTACTTATAAGCAGGTGCTTAATCTCTACTAAACCATCGCGTTGATTGAGAAGATTTTTAGTCGGGCTGAAAGCTTTTTAAAATCAATCGCGTTTGACTGACGGAGCTTAAAATTGAGCTTAGAGAGAGTGTAAAAGCTCCTCAACTCTAAGCTCTTGGGTAAAGTTTTTCGAGAGTTGTAAGCTTTTTAAATTATAAAAGTCATAAATATCCCTATATATTTACTTAATTTCCTATTATGTCATTAAAAGTTTATTATATATTTAAATATTGTATGTATACTTTAGTAAATTTATGTTTAATAGCTCACAGCTTTAGCAATCAGATAATTTTTTTTTTTGCTAATTATCCTTTTTCAACATATTATGTACCTAAATGATTCTAAAATAACATGAAATGATAGAATATACTATGAAAACAAAGCCTTAAAACATGTAAAAAACATCACATATCATGATTGTGGAGGAAGAGTAATGGTTAGGTTGGTGTAAGTTTGGGAGAAGATTTAGAATGATCGGAAGAATCAGATTGAATAGAACCTTGCCTAGCTCTAAATTTTTTCAAATGCTAACATTTCATATGATTTCGCTTTCCAATCTCTAAAAAAAACCAAAAATGAAATGATGAAAGAGGTAAACAAAAATTGTTACAACTTAATTACAGGTGATTTGGCGAGTTTAAGAAGGAGTATAGGCGAAAAGCAAGGCTCAGGAAAGTATGCCTTTGATTTTATACAACTGAGTTCGATGATTCTCTTTAATTACACTGATTAATGAGAGAAGAGAATGACAAATACATTGAGTAGCATTTCAGGCAAGATTCAATCCTAGGCGAGTGGAGATCGAGTGGATGTAGAGGATTAGATTTGACTATTTGTAGTCGGGAAAACGACAGAAGTGCTTGTATGCATCAATTGCTCTTTTTCATGATTTTCAAGGTAGACGTCGATACGATTTCTTTAGTGTAGCCACCAAAATAAATACATATGATTAGCTCCACCACTAAATAAACCTCCTTATACCTAGTAAAATTCATGTACATCAAACAATCAAAATTTTTTTTTTTGAATGGGCCACTTAATCGGACTATGACGGATGGTTGATATGAATCGAGCACGAATGTGATCAAAATCTGGGGCGGTGAGGATATGAAAAGGGTGGCTAGTGTTCATTATATGTTTCAGCGTTGGGCTATCGATTAGCGTGTCTTGATGTTCTTTGGAATGCATGATATCTCTTTTTTCCCTTTTTAAATTTAGTGGCGTTTGTCATTATTTGAAGAAAAACAAAGGTTAAATCTCGGGGAATTTGGTAAATAGTATTTTTGACATGTTTTAAGGCTTTGTTTTCGTAGTATTCTCTACCATTTCAAAGTTATTTTGGAATTATTTAGGTACATATTGTGTTGGCGTAGAGGACTTAGCAAGGAAATGAAATTCAAGGCGAAAAACGTGAAGTTTAAGCAATATACGAAGAAGGTATACCCACCACAAGAATGCAAGTCGATAGCCCCCAAAAAAACTAGCGACGAAGCACTTTTAAGTCATGCTATCGACCAAGTACGTTGGTGCAGGTCGATAGCCTTGCCGAAAAGCGAGTTTCTTTATTTTTCACGTGATTTGACCTAATACTCACTATATAAACCTCTTATCTTGTATCTTCTCAACAAGAGACGAATAGTTACGACCCTAGAAGTTTAGTTTCATTACATTTCATCACTTTTCTCTTTGAAGGATTGAAGGATTCACATCTCTAAGTTCTAAGAAAAAGATCAGTTTACTTTGTCTTAACTTTCAATGTGAATAAAGCGAAGAATTCTCTAAACCTTACTGTTTTTGTTTACTTTTATTGATCAACTCTTATTGCCTATTGATTGTTATGTTTAGATCTATGTCTCAGTAGTTGTTTAGTTAGATCTAGGATGTTATAGGGACTTGTAGAATCGTGATTAGACACAAATAGGAAACAAACTATTGTTCCTTCATTTATATGTTGTGTTTGATGCATGAATTAGCTTGATCTCCTAGTTCATGATATTAGGTTTAATTGTATACATGTTAGCAAGTTTAGATCTTAGACTCTTTTCTCTTGGTGTCTCTGGCTTGATTATGATAAGAACCGCGATTTCGCATGAGAGTAGGCCGGTTGCTTTTATGCCTGAGTTTGGGCTAATCTTAATTGAACCTGAATAAGTGTCTTATTGATTTTGGAATACCCTTGGAACTCCCTATTCTAACGCCTTTAGTTAGTAACTTTTAAGTCGATTTTATTTATTTTGATTATTCGTTCTGGTAGTGGCATTAGTTAGAAACCTTCTTCTTCCCATTTAGATTGAGTGATACGTTTAAAAACGATAGAACACTTCCTCCACGAAGAATGGTTCAATACCGTTATTTCGATACTATCTCATAATCTGCGAGTTAAGATCTAAGGAGAGGAAAAATCTGCATTTGATAAAAGGGTGCAAAAACCTTTTTATCAATACATAGGAACCGTATCGGTCAATACACTACAAGAAAAGAGTGTTTTTTCCGAGGAAATTTCCATGGGAGATCCAGTCCTCGGAAATTTCCGAAGAAATACCGAGGAAATATTAAAATTGACGTTCCTCGGAAATTCCTCGGATATTTCTGAGGAATTTCTGAGGAAACCATGTTCCTCGGAAAAGCCCGAGGAATTTCCAAGAACAACCGAAGAAATTTAAAAAATATGATCGTTAAAAGTTTCCTCGGAATTTTCTGAGGAATTTCCGAGGAACCTGTAACAGATAAATTTTCCTCGGAATTTACTCAGAAATTTTCGAGAAAATTCCGAGGAAAATATATCCGTTAATATGTTTCTCAGAAATTCCGCAGAAATTTCAGCACATAACTTCTATCAATAACACACCTCCTCATTCTCTTAAGTTTTTACAATCCACAAAGAAAAAAACATGTCTTATTTTCGTTCTTGGATTGATCAGACATATATGGATCCAAATACGAATCTACTTACAGAAGAAAACTCAAGTGGTATTCGAGAATTCATGTCGTTAGCTCTACAACAACCGGAAGCAGAACGTGGTAAGTTGAGATGTCCATGTTCTACTTATAAAAACAATAGAAATGTTAGGAAAAATGATGTTTGGACGCATTTATATTTAAAAGGGTTTATGCTTAGTTATAAGATTTGGCATCTTCATGGAGAAACTGGTTATGAATACGGTAGTACTAGCTATAGCGAACCTGATCAGCATGCAGATAGATTAGGAGAACAAAACTCGGATGTAGATTATGGTGTAGGTACTATGCAGATGGTAAATGATGTAGTTGAGGAAGAACGAAGACAGGAAGAACGAAGACAGGAAGAACGAAGACATGAACAACCGAATCTAGAAGTTAGAAGATTTTTGGATATGTTAGATGCGGGAAAGCAGTCATTGTACGCCGGATGTAGAGATGGTCATTCGCCTTTATCATCTGCAAGTAGGTTGATGGCTATTAAGGCGGACTATAATTTATCTGAAGAATGTGTGGAAGCAATTGCTGATTTTGTGAAAGATATTCTACCTGAGGATAATCTTGCACCAGGTTCATACTACAAAATTCAGAAGCTTGTAGCTGGTCTTGGTTTACCATATCAGGTGATAGATGTATGCATCGACAACTGCATGATATACTGGAGAGAAGATGAGAACCGGGTTAGTTCCAAATTTTGTCGGAAACCTCGTTATCAGGATACGAGTGGAAGAGTTCCGGTGCTACACAAAAGAATGTGGTATATGCCTTTGATGGATAGATTGAAGAGGTTGTATCAGTCTCAACGCACAGCCGAAGCAATGAGATGGCATGGAGAACACTCAAGAGATGGTGAGATTATACATCCTTCCGATGCAAAGGCTTGGAAGCATTTCCAGTCAACATATCCACAATTTGCGTATGAAACAAGAAATGTCTACCTTGGGTTATGTACTGATGGCTTTCCGTCGGTTTTTTCGCGAAATAAGTTCGGGCGATTCTTCTTCTTCCCCATTTCTTCTCCTCCGTTTTGGCGATTTGGGTTCAGACGATTTCTCCTCCTTCACTGAGATTTCGCCGGCGATTCGCTCCCCAATCACACTATAGCATGTAATCTCTCAATCCTTTTGCTTTCTTGTTGATTTCTTAGATTTTGTTATAGATTTTTCATAGATTGTTAGGTTTTGAATCCGATTTAGAGGTTTTGAATCCGATTTTGAGTAGATTGGTAGAGTTTGAATCCGATTTCATGGATTAGAATCTGATTTTGAATAGATTGTTAGGTTCAATGATGATTTTGAGATTTTGCAATCCGTTTTTGTGTTGAATCCGAATTTGAGGTTATGAGATTGTTAGGTTGAATCCGATTTTTCGTTTTTGAATCCAATTTTGAGGTTTTGAATCCAAGTTTGAGGTTTTGAATCCGATTTTTAAAATTGGTATAGACATTTTTAAAATCAGTCTAGGAATTTTTTAAATCGGTTTAGGATTTCGGGAATTTTTAAAATCGGTTTAGGAATTTTTAAAGTTTAAAAAAAGTTAAATTCTTTAAAATTTAAAAAAAGTTAAAATTTTTTGAAACTCGGTTTTTGAAACCGAAAATGCACGTATTAAACCAGTTGAAATTATACAGTCTAAATTATAAAGTTGAAATTATAAAGTTGAAATTAGAATTTTTTTAAAGTTTAAGTTATTAAAATTGATTTTGAAGATTAAAAACAATTTAAAATATTGTTTTTAAAAAGTTTAAAGTTTTAAATATGTTTTTAATGATTTCAGGTCAGAGAGCTCGGCTAGACCACGTCGTCCTTCGGGGGGAGGCTCGGGCTCGACCCCGTCTTCCAGTGCTACGCCCTCTTCTCACGAGGTCAATTACACTCCTCAGGCGGTCGAAACTCATCAGCTGCCGGATGTTATGGCCGTTGAAGAATTGGTTCAACGGCCAGGCCGCAAGGATCTCCCTCGACTCGCTCCGCATTCGACCCGAGGCAGTGGGACTACTTGGTAAGTTTTTTGTTACGTCCTATATTTTTAATTTTCAATTATATATGTGTTCTAACAACTTCTTCCTTGTTTTGTTTGAAGGTTCGATAAGTCGAACAACAGAATCAGCAAGTCCATCAACAGAATGATGTATCAGATGTTGAAGAGGGGGTACGAGACCTACGCCTTGATGCCTCAACCCGAGAAGGAGTTGTGGTTTCGTCAGTTTGCGGTATTTTTCTAATTACTTAATTTTTAAAAACTTTTTCCTGTTTAACTTCGTTTACTAATTGTTTTGTTATTTTTTTGTTTTACAACAAGAGTTCACATGGGATCCCGCCATTACCTCCATAGTGAAGAAAGACACTACAAAAATATATGAAAAACGCTATAAGTGATAATAAATTATCAATAAGCACCAAATACACTTAATATTTTTGAAAATAAATTATCAAGCGCCCAAAATTACTTTCCCTCCTCTTTAAAAAAAAGAAAACTAGGTTTCTCGTCCTTCCCAAATATATTTTATATATATATACAGATTTAAGAAAGAAAGAAAAACAATATTTGAAAAATATTTACTCATATAAAAAATTGTTCTTACTTGTTTAATTTTGTCTTCTCTTTCATTCTCTTAACCTAAAACCCTAGCCACCACCAACGTGAATAGATCTGGAAACCTGTTTTTGGGGAAAAAAAATCTGGATACCAGCAGCGACACAAACAAGAGTATGCCAATCGATGGTGACCAAAGAGTTGAGGATCGAGGTTTGAAAACATAGCCTTTCATAGGATGCGCCTGTACTCGGGAGAAGCTCACCTCCTTATAATCGGATCTCTCATCCCCGACCAGTCATCTTCTTCTCACCTCCGACGTGGTAAATGCTAATTTTCGCACCCTCCTGCATGAATCTTTCCGTGTTTTGGGTGAATTTGGTCGGCGTTTGTGTTCATTTTTTGATGATTTAAAGGCTGCGAATTTGATGTATTAGGAAGGAAGAAAGGTTCTGGTTTAATTGATCGTGTTCGTGATATACTAGAAGGATCGAGGCTTAAAATATCACAAACACGATCCTATGAAATTAGTCCATTACATAATCAGGGTATGTAAGTCTTGTTTTAACCTTTCCGACTATAATTTTTGAAAGAAGCAATCATCGTTTAGTTGAATTGTTGTTTGTTCACGCTTTCTCGGATCTTTCTTTGTTGAATTTCAGATGATTCTTAGCTACTTCTCTTCTTTTAGTGTGTAGAGTTGATGACTTTATGATTTTATGCCAATTCCTTTCTGTTCTTTATATGAAACTATTTTGTATGGTTACCTTGTATCTTCATTTGAAATATTGTTGTGTTCTTAAACTGACATATTTTATTCTTCTATGGCCTTTAAGTGAAGATATGGCCTCCCAAGATGGTAAAAGATGCAGGATCTCGTCTTCACGCACAATTGAAGGAATGATTATGCAGGTCAATTTTGTCATCTACCTCGGTTTTTTTCTCGCATATAATTCAACTTTATATTCTTGAAAGAAATCATAATCTTAAAAGTGAACCTTTCAAGTGTTTTTTTGAATCTAGATATCGTTTGAAGTGGGCATATGATATTCCCACAATATCATATGGGCGTATTGTTTGTGCCAACTAGTGGACACTATAAGATTTGGAACTCACATCTTGAAGGATTATTGGTTTAGTTGGTTTTTAAATTTCTGCTTCAACTTCTCATGTTCTAACTTGGAGTGAAAGAAGACCTCACATGAAGATTGGAGATGCAATTGGGGCTGCCATAATGTGGCTAAAGTAGAAAGTTATATTATGTTCAACTTATTAGGTATTGTGACTACTATTTCTATTTGTGTTGATGTGGTTATGGTGAATATTTCTACTACTGTTTCTACTTCTATTGTAACTTAAATGATGAATTTGAATTCTGTAATGTATTGTTGGATTGGTAATGTAATTTTGGTTTGAACTTGTTTGATAATCAGGTTGTGGTATCAGGATTCAGGGTATTATAAAACCCAAGAAAAAATCATATTGCATAATATAAATACAATGCTATCATAAAACTTTGGCGTCAAATAAAAATGCTATTGAAAGTAATAAAATATTATAGCAAGTCAAAGTTAACGTTATTGTAGATGACAAATATCATAGCATTATTATAATGCAAAAATATATGTGCAATCTATTATAGCTGCCGCAAAGATAGCGTTTGACAATTCGTTATCACTGATTTTTAATAACTTTAATCGAATGCTAACAATATTCATATTTCTTGACGTGGGAGTTCGATGCAAAGACAAGAGAGGCCTACGGGAAGCAGATTTATGAGTGGAAGAAGAAGTGGAATGCTGGAAAGAGGCCGAATGGATATCCACGAGACCACATGGACTGAGCTGCACCAACATTGGATGAAGCCATAGACCATTACTAGGTCGAAGACCAATTCTGGGAACCGTCGCAGCGACCGTGGTGGTGTAGGTATCTACACACACAACTTGGGTGCCACAAGCATTTCGACTCGCGAGGATCAACTGGTAAGTTTTTATTCTATATTTGTACTTTTCATTAAATCTATACTTACTAATTAATTGATTTTCTATTGCAGATCACGGTGAATGATGGTCAGCCCATGAGTGATTTGGATCTCATGAAAGAGATCTACACCAACAAGCAGACGGGTGAGATCCAGGATAGTCTTATGAAGAACGTCATAGAGCTTGTCAGCACCCAAGTTGACCTGGAACGTCCTTCCCAGCAGATTCCATCTGATCAAGATGATGGTTCTTCTGCTTCTCAGACGTTGAGCACCGCGAGAATCAATGAACTCGTGATAGAGGTAATATTCCTAACTTTCACTTTTTAGATTATAATTTTATTTTAAATTTTACTAACACTTTGAGTTTTTTTCAGGCTGTTCCAAAGAAGAAGGGTCGTCTGATCGGGTTGGGTTGTCGGGCTGCCTCTTCTTCTTCTTCTCAATCCCCGGCACCGANGTCGCAGCGACCGTGGTGGTGTAGGTATCTACACACACAACTTGGGTGCCACAAGCATTTCGACTCGCGAGGATCAACTGGTAAGTTTTTATTCTATATTTGTACTTTTCATTAAATCTATACTTACTAATTAATTGATTTTCTATTGCAGATCACGGTGAATGATGGTCAGCCCATGAGTGATTTGGATCTCATGAAAGAGATCTACACCAACAAGCAGACGGGTGAGATCCAGGATAGTCTTATGAAGAACGTCATAGAGCTTGTCAGCACCCAAGTTGACCTGGAACGTCCTTCCCAGCAGATTCCATCTGATCAAGATGATGGTTCTTCTGCTTCTCAGACGTTGAGCACCGCGAGAATCAATGAACTCGTGATAGAGGTAATATTCCTAACTTTCACTTTTTAGATTATAATTTTATTTTAAATTTTACTAACACTTTGAGTTTTTTTCAGGCTGTTCCAAAGAAGAAGGGTCGTCTGATCGGGTTGGGTTGTCGGGCTGCCTCTTCTTCTTCTTCTCAATCCCCGGCACCGACCGATCCCACGCTCCTTGCCACGATGGAGGCCCACGAAGCGGAATTGAGGAACAAGGATGCGCGGATTGATGCTCTCGAGGAGTACAACGCCACACTTCGTGCCACGATGGAGGCCCACGAGGCCAGACTTGCTGTGACGGAGAGGCAAAACCAGGAGATGATGGCGGAGATAGCAGAAATTTTCTCGTCCCATCAACCCCCATTGTAGTTTTTTTTCTTTTATTTTAGTACTTTTTTTTCTTTACGTACTTTTTTTTGAATATTTTATAAAAAAAAATTATTATAATTTTGAATTTAATGTTATTA
>KE152144.1:52676-74627 GCA_000411095.1 Aethionema arabicum | reverse complement strand
CACAAAATATGACTTCATCATGACACACATGCGCCTCGCCAACCAAGCTCTGCGCCTCGCCAACCAAGCTCTGCGCCTCGCCAACCAAGCTCTGCGCCTCGCCAACCAAGCTCTGCACCTCGCCAACCAAGCACCGCGCCTCGCCGACCAAGTACCGACCTCCACAAAGCAGCAAGCACCGCGCCTCGTCGTCTCACTAAAGGGCGAACTCGTGAAGAATCTTCGACCCCAATGCCACTCTACACCCACAATAACCGAAAAGCAACACTTGAGACTTTCTCCCAGCTAAACTTCTCTAAAACCCTAGCTCGTTAAAGCTTTAAGAGCGTTAAACGAACTAAAGAGGGGGACTTACTGTTGGAGATGGATTTGGGTCAAGCCCACTCTAACAAGCTTAGCTAGAAGAAAGTCCATTTATTGCTAAAATAAAGAGAATGTTCCCACATTGAAAACATTCGTGAAATCTATACAATATTCCTTGTACTATAAATAGTATAAGATGACATCTGTAAAGGACAAGTTTTCTCTCTCCAATCATTGAGACATTTAATTCTCTGACATTGGAAAATATTTTTGGTTGTTTGAACATTCCTTTGACGACCTCAATTACCCGACTTCAGCTTGCCGACCAGCAGAGTATTAGTTAGACGACGGCAACAGAACAAGAACTCAGACAGTCAGAGGGAGACGCAGACAGCCGACCCTCAATTAAATACCTTGGACGACCCACGCTCCAACACTAACTTTCGATCATTAATAATAATTAATCTTTTAATTTTTAATCATTTTCAATAAACTGATTTATTATTTTCTAATTTTAGTAATAGTATTTTTTAGAGATTTTTGTTTACGCTCGTGGTTTCGTCTTCTTTCCATTTGACGTAAAATTGAAAATTTTATATTTTCTCCTTACGTCTATTTTTGTAGATAACTATTGTCTCTATTTGATCTGATACCTATTTTTTTAGCTATGTTATTTTTTTAATTAAATATTCTTATGATAATTAAAAATTACTATTAATTAAACTATAAAAATTATATTTTTATTTAATTATACAATGATTTGTCCCTGCATCGCGAGACATCACACCTGGTAATAATTATAAAACAAGTTAGTTTTAAAATTTTAAAATAATATAAAATTATAAATAATTAAATGTTAATGATAATCTAAAATTTTTTTAAAGACATTAAATTATCTAATGAAATATAAACAATGTAATGATTGTTTACACGACTTTAAAATCATATATATATATATATATATACTAGTATAGCCCGTGCATTAGCACGAATATATATTGTTTTTTTTACATTATGCTAAAAACTAAAAAATATGATTTAATATTTTAAATCGGTGATTCTAAAAAAAATATGAAATCAATAACATATTGTGAGGATTAAAGTACAATATTTTATTTTTAGATTTTGTTTTTAATTATAATTTTATTTTCGGATATTTCTTCCATATATATTTTTTTTAGAGAATATTAACATTTAGATATATGTACAATTATGTTATATTTTACATGCAACGTACCTGAAAATTTTTAAAATAAACACGTGAGAACGTTTGGAAAAAATATTGAAAAATCTTAAAATTAATGATGAAAAACAAAAATAAATTCGAAATTGGAGTCATTTGTTTGATTTTATACCCCATTGGTAATGAGTTGTTAGAGAAATTTCTGAATGATTATGAGTTAAATTTGATTTATATTAAAAGTAATATATTAAGTTTAAAGATTTATTTTTATAATTCAAAAGTTTGTTACCACAATTTCCAAATCTTCAATTATACAGTTTGGTTATTTTTTAATCTAAAATTCGTTTTTATTAAAAAATNTATATATGATATAATATGATGAGATTGATATTGATCATATATGTTGATATATTTAGATATATAAAATTTGATAAGATAAGCATAATTAGATAAATATATAAGATTGTATGAGATAATTTTGGTTAACTATTTAAATAACGTTCATTAAATAAATATAAAAGATTTTATAAGATAATTATGATTAGCTATTTAAATAACGATAGTTAGATAAATATAAATCTTTGATAAGATAATTATGATTAGTTATAATATAAATATATTTTTTTTATATATGACGATCCAAATTTTTTTTGTTTCTAGTGATTAGTTTTTTTTAATAACATATACCATAATTTTTTACAAAACAAAGATCTATTCTGAAAATAATTTCTCAAATAATAGTATAGATTACAAATATTTTAATTTAAGTTTATATTTGAATTCCGTAAATATAACATGTATCTATATTATTTGATTTATTCAACTATAAATATTAAATAATTAATAGATGTATACACATAATATTTGATTTTTTTATTATTAGTATACGAAATTATGATTAATCCAAAGATATCTAATTAGCATATATCTTAATCTAAAATATAAAAAATAAAAGTTTTACTATTATTTTCAATATTTTTTACTATTAGCACCGTAAGTTAAATTTCTATTATTTAGTTAAACCGATATATATGAATATATGATGAGAAAGATGTGTGATCATCCAATTAAAATCAACATAATTCAAATTAGATTTCAAAATATTCAAAGTTATTTAAATTTTATTTAATCTGTGAGGAAAGAAAATATATCTTTAATGAAATTAAATCGCTATTTGAGAAAAAAAAAATATCATCAACTATTTGGATTTATCTAAATATTTATTTTTTTAATTATTAGTAATAATAATTGTTTTGATTATCCAAAATCACTATATATAACTAACAATCTCACTTTTTTTTCATAAATTGGAAAAAGAAAAAAAAAATAATGAAGTCAAGAGCCAGATGCTATCTCGCGATATGGGATCTCTTTACCGTTCTCTCGATCATTGCGCTTGTTATCGATCTTTATATTGTTTGGCCTTTAAAGTCGCCGTTGTTATCATCGTTAGAAAACCAATTAGTAAGATACATTGTGGTGATTATAACAATAACCTATGTAGTGATACTATTTAAAAATCGATTCTTGATTGGTGCTGCATCCAACCGCACCTCCATTAGTTTCCCAACATATCTTGACAGAGCTCTTCAAATTTTATTTTCGATTATTGTGTGGCAGATTATGCTTGACTATTCTTCTAACATGAAAGGAAATATAAGCACGACTTTGTTAGGGTTGTTCATACTCAATGGAGGAATCGGACTATCGGAGTTTATACCATCTTTAAGGATGGAGATAGGGCATGTTTGTTTAACTCTATTATTCGGATGGTTTGAATGTTTTTACGGAAGATATAGTACTTCTTGGAAAAGAGAAGATAATAATTTTATTTATTCTAGAATTTTGTTGTATTTGAATATAAAGTTTTCATATTTCTTTTTTATTTTGATGTATAATTTTTATCTAAATCCCTTATCTACACCTCCTATTGTAGATTTAGAAAATCCAAAAACTGATGTGTTTTGGGAAGATGAGTTGTTGGATCAATATGAAGGTGCAAGGTGGTTCTCTAAGATCAGGATTAAAAATTTGGTGGGGAAAGGAATAACAATTAAAACGGATAAGTCAAAAACCTATGATGATGGACTAAAATGGGTATGAGGTTTTCTTTTAATTTTTTTTTTTGGGTGTTTTTTCATTTGTTTTGGATTTCTTTTTAATTTTTGCAATAAAAATTCGTAATATTTTGATTTTATTTTATTTGTATTCTCAACCCAAAATAAACAACCGTGAAATCGAAGAAGAAATATACAAATCGGTTAAGATTATGCCCTATAGGCTCAAATTCTACTCTGATGACAACTTAAAAACTCTCAAAATAGAACTTGGGGGTTTCCATGTTTGTTAGAGAAGGATTTAGTCGATCCCTCTAATGGCCCATTGACCCACTAAAAAACCTTTTTTGGCTAAACCTAGGACTTTCCATTATAGTAATAAAGTATTCCCACATTGGAAACATAGTACTAGGTTGTATCATATTTCGACGCCATTTAAGGCACGAACAGGACACGTGTAAAGAGCATCTTTTTTTACCTTAATCATTGGTATCCAATCATTAATCTTTGTCTGAATCTTATTTTATTCACCTCGTCAACCACTGAACCAATATTCTTTGTTGTCGAACCCTTGGTTTAACAATGTTTGACGACAATTAAACCGTCAACACGGATGCTGAAACCAAATATTGATGCCGACATCGATACTGACATTCATATAATAAAGTATAAATTTTTTAAAGTGGAGCCGTCACGTGTTATATATTATATTAGAATATTAGTTAGTTTTATTTATAATATTTTAAAGATCTGTCCCGTGCCAAAAACTATATCAGAATATTATTATTATTTCTTAGAATATTATCAACTGCAATTTCAAATAAAATATTTGTTATATATTAATTAAAATTACAAATATTTTAATTTAGATTTATATTTGAATTCCGTTAATACCACACATATCTATATATTATGTGATTGGTTTAAATAAAATATTAAATAATCAATATGTATATACACGTTGCGGAAAAAAAATATATATATACACATAATAGTTTGATTTTAATATTAATTATACAAGATAATCATTAAACCTAAGTTTTTTAGATTTATATTGAGAAATCCAAACTTACATTCAGTGTCGGGTCTGGTTGCAAAAGATAATATCATATTTGTTACTTTGGTATGTGGAGTCCACACGTAAGAGAAAGATGATGCGCAAGAAACATGTGACCCATTTTCTAAAATGTGTTTAATGTGGGTTTTTACTAATATAGTGAACTAATGTTTCTTACAAAAATAGCTTTGGAAAGATTTATTTCATATTTTTTTTTTTTAGTTGACTTTATTTTAAGATTTTCTTAGGTTCACAACAGTAAAGTTCATTATTTATGTTTATCTATCTACATATAATATATACTAAATTAAAAAAAAAACACGATGTTAAAAAACGGTTTACAAAAAGAACACGTTAGTACTACACAGAAGAAAACAAAATTTGAAGAAAACAACTATGAGAATTAGAATATCTTTGGTAGAAAAAGTATTAAAAATATAGATTGGTTTATATTGTATTTTACTTTATATATATTGTTATATTTATATGGTTTTTGTTGTGAAACTCTTCAGAGCATCTCCAATCATAAAAACTTCGTATGGATCCTCAAATTACAATATTATCATAAAAGAATTTTTTTAAAAAGTTTTTTTTTTTGTCTAGAATGGAACACGTCACGGATTCTCATTATCTATTATGAGTTCTAAAAGTTCTCATTTGAGAAGTGATTCTCATATAATAAAACATTTAATGTTAAGAGACTCTCTCCAATCCCGGTTGGAGCTGAATTATCATTCTTTATGATATTTTCCAGTTTGAAAGATATGAGTAATTATGTCTATATAGGATTTATGTTTTGGTATTCAAATTAACATGTAATTTGCCGTATAGATACTTAGAAGAAAAGAAAAAATGAGATGAAAATATTTGTGGATAATTAACTGGAGGTTTAAGCAAACATTAATCATGGAAACTCAATGTTTAGTAAGAAAAAATTAAAAAATCTATGTCGTTAATGCATATGTCGATGGTGTGACACGTGGCATTGTTTTTGTTATGATAGAAATGATTCCTTTTTTTAGTTATTAAAAAAGCGCAGCAAAGGTTTAATTAAAACGATCTAATCCCTAAATTGTAGGAATACCTTTAGTTCAATAACCAATGGTTTGATTCCTCCATCTTGTTCTTCATTTTTTCCTTCTACTCCCAAAAAAATTCAAAGAATTTTGGTTTTAAGATTTATAGATTTATCAAGAATAGGTTTTTACAATTTCATGTAGACAAAGGAGGATTAAAGATGAAAGAAACCATTCTAGATCATGCTTAAGGTTCTAAGAGCTAAGGTTCATTAAAAATTTACATGGATATTCGTTGTAATAAGTAAGTCCTCATGTTTTACTCTTAAATCTTTCATGTTTATGTTGTTTTTGCATTCTTTATACATATATAAAGGATAATCCTCTAGACATTTATTGTCAATTTTTCTCCAGATATGGAATCAAATCAGAAAAAGGGTCAAAATAAAAAGGGTTATCATCCAAAGAAACAAAGAAAAACAAATAATCCAAAAACAACATTTAGAGAAGAGAATGAGAAACCAGTGTTGTTTCAATTAGGAAGCATTGCTAGTTATGGAGTTGGTGATATTCATCACAAAGAAGAACCAAAGAACACCAATGAATTGGCTTCCCTTTCCTTATCTTCAATCTCTGAAACATCTTCCTCCGGTGATTTAATTGAGCTAAGTGCAAACGAAATAAAATCGAGTATCGGTTTCGAAAGTAACCAACACAATAAAGAGTTCTTAAGAGTTTATTCAAGATTATCAGATAACACACCAAGATCACAAGTTTCAGGTGTGACTTATGCTTCACTTGAGCCTCCTATTTTGTCGCCTACGCAATCACCTCATCCTCAAATGATGGATAGAGAAGAGTCTGATAGTGTTCATCCTCAGAGAAACTTGGAGAGTAATTTGAGTACAATTTCAAATGAATCTCTCTTTAGTTTGAACATAGGTGATAGTATGGTAGGGAGAGATGAGTTGTTTAGCTACCGTGATTTTAAACCCGGGGAAGGTTTAAAATCATGTGAGCTTTTATCATTCTCTCCTTCTATTCGGATTCCGGTTGGTTCTGCTGAGGAAAGGAGTTTTGATATAGAGGACAAAGAGAGTGAAGAAATTGAAGCTAGAACCTCAAGAACTGATAGTGAAGATAAGTCATCATACTCAAATGTATCTTGGAGGAATCTTACCGAATGTAATAACTTAGAGGAAGCACCAATCAACCTGGAGTCATTTCCATCCCCAATGTTAGTTTTTTCTTATAAAGATCACTTATTGGGCTTGTTCGTTTGCTCAATGATACAGACGAAACACACGTGATGTTGTTCGTTTAGTTGTCGCTAGCAACGGACAACAAATCTTGTTTGTTTCGTTGTCGTTGGCTCGGTGACATGTTTCAGCTACGAGTTTCAGCGACAAACACAAAAGGGTGAAAAATCTAATATTTAATTTTTAATTGCTGAGACTTATCGCTAAAATTTGTTATTGAACTAGCGACAGGTAAATGAACATGTTTAATGACAGGTCTCAGCAACATGTCGTTGAGCCAGCGACAATAAAACGAACATAAATTTTTGTGGTTTTGGTTTGTCACTTTCGTTGAGACGAGCAAACGAACATATCCATTATATTCTATTAGATAGGAGAATCAAAAACTCCGGTTTTAACTATTGTTGATTTTTTGGGGGAAATGCAGAACGAAAAAGAGCAAAAAGAAAAAAAAGGTGAAGAAAAAGACACAGCAACAACAACAACAACAACAACAACAACAACAGGTGCAACAGGAGAAGCAGACGAAGAAGAGGTGTTCATGGTTGTGTTGCTTACCTAGTTGCGAGAACACATGGTCGTGTTTCTCTTGCTCTTGGTGTGGATGCCCAACTTGTAGTTACGGTTTCTGTTGCTACAAACGATTAAAGTGTTGTTCTTGCGCTGACTGTTTTTCTTGTGGCTGGCTCTTCTATTGTTGTTGTTGTTCCAGGTATATTTAGTTTCTTTATTTCAAAATATAACACTGATTTTTTACAAGAAAAAACTAAGTGGAGTTTTTGCAACAGTAGATCGACAAAGATTGTAGATGAAGAGCATCAAGAGGAAAACATAGAGTCCAAAACATCGCAAAAGTGGTTTTGTTGATAATTTCCGTGTTGTTTGTCTTCCTAATTCGTTATACAATCACAACTTTAGATTAGATTCTTTACCCAACTCAAAAGTGCTTTTGTTATGTTTTGAAGAGATAAAAACACGTTTGTTTCTTGATTTTCAAAAATAATTAAAGCAAAGAATCATAACATGTTATGATCTATTACTATATTTCATATATGTTTATAAAAAGGATAAATCCGATAATAGGTATTGGGCGTGTTTATTTACGCGTCGATGAGTTTGGTGATGGGCAACAGTATCAAACGACGGGAAATGTTGTTCATTTAGTCATAGTCACTAACCACCGACAAAATGGTGTTCGTTTATCTGTCGCTCGATTGATGACGTGTTTTGGCAGCGAGTTTCGCCGATGAACGACTTAAAATTTAAATTGCTGAAAAATTTAGCGTTTAATTTTTCATCATTAAGACTTGTCGCCAAAACTGATTGTTGAACTAGGTAAACAAACATGTTCAACGACTAGTTTCGACGAAAAGTCTCAATAACACGTTGTTCAACCAGCTACGAGTTTTAACGATATAGGTCTCACCAACATGTCGTTGGTTCAACGACCAAAAAACAAACATAAATATTTGTCGTCGGAACTCCTTGCTGGGAGACGCATAAACGAAGATGCCGCTATGTTATTGTTGGTCATGGTTAAAAGTTGGATATTCGGCATCAAGCAGTCACCTCTAAGGCTCTATCGCTATATGGTTCATATAGTTATATTATTTAATCCATAAATATTGTACATGTTTAATTTATTGGATGATACTTTGATAAATATCCCGAATAAAAGTTGAATCTTTTAATGATTAATCACGTTTAATAAAATATCTTTAGTAAATGATTTAAAGTTCATAAGACACAAATCACTTAATGATAACCCATAATTCGAAAATATATGTCTCGTACATTTCTATTTAGAGCATCTTCGATAGTCTTTTATTCATTCAATGTTTCTTTAATTTTTGAAGGAAACAAATCAAGAGTTGTACTATAAAACTTGAAGTCCAATGTAGTCCAATTTTTCTTTAATTAATAAGATTTTTTTTTGTTTCAAAATGTAGTCCAATAGTCTTTTATTCATCCAACTTTTCTTTTAATTTTGAAGAAAAAAATCAGAGAGTTACGTTGTACTTTAATAACATTTGTGTTTTCCAAAATCAGAGAGTAATTTTTCAATTACGAAGAGTTACTAGATAGGTTACTATTTTGTTTTTCAAATTTTGTTCATTCAAACTTGAAGAAAAAAATGAATAAAATTATTGGCCATAATAGTTCTTATTTTTTTCTTTTAGTTCACGAATTTTATTTTTTTGAAAAAATATTGAAGTAAACAATTGAGAATTTTTTTTTTGTTAGAGTTGAATTACTTGTAATAATGCATGATTAGAGAGCGGAAAGAATTATTGGGTGTCACCAAACAATATTGTAAATGAGAACTAATATTTTATATAGTAATAAAAAAATATTTCTTCTACGTAATACATATATAAATATATATATATTTTAAGGGAACCAAATATATGTAAAATAAAACCTACAAAATTGAAGAACCTTGCGCAAATATATAATAGACCGATGGCCAGGATGAAACTGTTGAGCCTAGCGTTCGGAAATTAACGTATGAGGTCGGTAACTGACGAAGTAAAATATCAACTCAAGATAGAGATTAATGATTAGATACCAATAATTAGGATTCAAAAGATGTTTTTTACACGTGTCTCTTTGTGCTTTAAATGGCGCCGAAATACCGTACCACCTGGTACTCTTTCCCAATGTGGGAATGCCCTTAAAAAAAAGAGTCATAGGTTAAACATAGAATAAGGACATTTGGTGTCAGATTGAACCTTTGGAAGAATTTACCAAATGCACCTCCAACAGAAAGATAGAACAACATCAAAATATAAAACTTATAAAAATAAAATCAAAATATTAAATTCATTATGTATAATATTAATATGGGTCCCTATTAATATTAAATATGAACGCGAGGAATGGATAAAGCCTAGAAGAAGCGCAATGAAAATTAAAAACACTTTGGCCTTATTTATGACACAAAATATGACTTCATCATGACACACATGAATCCACACGTCCTCTGGATAAAACATGGCAATATTGTAAATTATAATAACTACGGGTATATATTATAAATAAAAAAAAGATCGGAATCAAATTATGAACAAATAACAAGGTAGGTCCCACACTCTAGCCTCCCTGGTCAAACAAGAAGCAGCCATGTGGTGATAGATCCTCTATAAATACTTTACTATTATTAACACCTCAGACATTGACTTGTGTGGGTCCCATCTCTCTAAAGTCTCTGAGAGAAAGACAAAATTAACGACAGAAGTGAGAGAGACGCGGCTGAAAGTGAAACACAATCGCAAGAGAAATTAATCGAATAGATGTTCTTTAATTTTTATTTCTTTAAAATTGAAATTAAATACTTAAGTGATTACAGACAAAAAATTTGTTTTGAAATTTCCTCGAAAGAATTAAAAGTAGTGTAAGAAAAAGCAAAAAAAGTTCGAAGCTTTTTTCTTCTTTTCCTCGATATTCATTCATCTTTGACTCTTTCCAATACGTTAAGAGCTTTTGTTAGTCTTTGTTTATCGTGCGACAAAAATTTGATTCTTTAATGTCGTTTTCTTTTTGCAAAAGAAACTTTCTCCTTTTGCAACTTCGATTTTGAGAGATTTTTACTATAACTTTTGATTTTGGGTTTGCTCAAAGGGGGGAAAAATTAGGGTTTGTTTGTCTTCGTCTCTCTCTTGTGTAGAAGAAAATGAAAAACAATCCCTTTTGGAAAACCCTAATTTTGTTCTTCTTGTTGAGTTTGTTTTCGTTTTCATCTTCTGCTTTCAATGAAGAAACTGTTTTGTTGGAGCTGAAGAGTACTTTCTCCGATACAAATGACGATCCTGAAAGCTTAAACCACTGTTCCTGGTACGGTGTTTCCTGTAACTCCGATTTGAAAGTCGTCTCTTTGATTCTCAGAGGCTGCGATGGAGGTCAAGGTAGTCTTCATTTCCCAGATTTAATTTCTTGTTCCTGTAGAGGGGAAATCTCGCCGGGAAAAGGGGATCTTTCTGAAATTAGGGTTTTACCGCTTGCTCTTAAGGATCTAGGAGGTGAAAAACCTAAGGAGATTTGGGGATTAGAAGAATTGGAGTTATGTTTCCATGGATTGAAAGGAATTAAAGTCTCTCATCTAGGGTTTACTAAGATCTTTCTAGCGAAATCGACGAAATCGGGGTTTTTAAATCCCAGATTTCTTACTAATTTTGGTAAATCATGGAAGATTTCCGAGATCTTTGGTGCTATCAAATCCTCCATTTTCTCAAGCAATGTTGAACCAAGGAAGATTTCTAAGCTAATCAATGGAATCAAGCTCAGGAAACTTATGAATCTCGATGAAGAAAACTTTCAAAACGAAGTAGATGAATCCACACAACAACATCCTTCTGGTAAAACAGGATTATACCCAATAGAGATTGCTTCAATCGTCTCAGCTTCAGTAATCGTCTTTGTGTTACTCATCCTCGTAATCTTGTTCATCTACACAAGAAAATGGAAGCGAAATTCCCAGATTCAAGTAGCTGAAATAAAGGAAATTAAAGTCTTTGTCGACATTGGTGCTCCATTAACTTACGAAACCATTGTTAGAGCTACTGGCTACTTCAGTAACTCAAACTGCATTGGCCATGGCGGATTTGGTTCTACTTACAAAGCAGAAGTATCTCCAAACAATATCCTCGCCATTAAAAGACTTTCTGTTGGTAGATTCCAAGGAGATCAACAATTTCACGCAGAAATCTCAGCTCTAGAAATGGTTAGACATCCAAATCTCGTTATGCTCGTTGGATATCACGCAAGCGAAACCGAAATGTTCTTGATCTATAACTACTTATCCGGTGGAAACCTCGAGGATTTCATCAAAGAAAGATCTAAAATAGCTCTAGATTGGAGAATCCTTCACAAGATTGCTCTAGATGTTGCTCGTGCACTTGCTTATCTTCATGAAGAATGTTCCCCTAAGGTTTTACACAGAGACATTAAGCCAAGTAACATACTTTTAGACAACAACAACAACGCTTATCTCTCTGATTTTGGACTCTCCAAACTCTTGGGAACTTCTCAATCTCATGTTACAACAGGTGTAGCTGGAACATTTGGGTATGTTGCTCCTGAATACGCAATGACTTGTCGTGTATCTGAGAAAGCAGATGTTTACAGCTACGGGATAGTCTTGCTTGAGCTGATATCTGATAAAAGAGCTTTAGATCCTTCGTTTTCAACTCATGAAAATGGATTCAATATCGTGTCTTGGGCTCATATGATGTTAAGTCAAGGTAAAGCTAAAGAAGTTTTCACTAATGGACTTTGGGAAACTGGTCCTCAAGATGATCTTGTCGAAGTTCTTCATTTAGCTCTTAAATGCACCGTTGATAGCCTTTCGATTCGACCAACGATGAAACAAGCTGTAAAATTGCTTAAACGTATTCAACCTTATAGATTGTGATAGTTTGTTTAGATGAGATTGCTCTGTTCATCAGCCATTAGAGCTCTAGATGAAGCTTTTTTTAGCATCTTCTCTGTATCATTGTTCTTATCAAGAATATTCTCATCGTTTTCCCAAAACTAAAATCGAAATTACTGTTTCAATTTCTGTATAAAAACCAAGTAAAATTCAAATATAACCAGAGCTTTAATTAGAGCTTTGAGCCCAGAAAATGAAGAACAAAGAGGGGTTAGGGTTTAGATCTTTATAAGAAAGGGGAAGAAGTGTTAACAACAATATGTCTAAGCGGATGATCAACATGAGAACCACCTGCGTGTTTAACGAAATCAGCTGGAGAAAGGAAGTTTCCATGGCAGACACACATTATTCTCACTTCTTCACCATTTCCATACCTATACAAAATCCCATCTACTCTTCTCCCATTAGGTCCATCTCCTTTAGTAAACACACATGGCATCTCACTTTTCCCCTTTCCTTGTTGCAGATTCATGTCTACTGAACTCAATCTCCTTAATCGATTCGATGTCGAGCTTTTCCCTTCTTCACTGCAATTGCTTGACCCTAATTTCATCAAAAATTAGGTTAAAATTGATTCACGAATCGAATTCGATTTTGTTGTGATTTTGATTTGTTTACCTTGATTAGATTTGTTCTCTAATTCAGATAAACTCGAAGAACTTCCTCCGCCGCCGGTTTGAGATTCAACACTCTGTTGCCGGAGAAATCCGCCTTTGTTCGCCGCTGCTGACCACCGTGGAAGTCCTGATGACGTCATACTTGGTCTACCTCGTGGTCTTGAAGCTGTAGCTTCTTCTGTAATTTCACCTTTTGTGTTGTTTCCGCTTCGAAGCTTTTCGCTTCTTCTTCTCTTTGCAGCTAATCTTCTCAAAGTCTGCATCTCTTTTCTCTTTCTCCACTCTTCTTCAGACTCTGCTGGTAACGACGTCGTTCTAATCAAACCTGTATGTTTCATCGCCGTTAATGGCTTTGTTGTTGAAGGAGAAGAAACCGTTTGATTTTCACGGAACAGAGGCATGGTAACGACGACTGAAGATGATCTTTTGAGCTTACTTGGACCAGTTTTATCAACACCGAATCTCCCGCCAAGAGATAAGCCTAGATTTAACTCGATTGCTGCTTCTTCTTCTTCTTCATCGTCTTCTTCTTCTTCTTCGCCTGAAGTGGACATGAATCTCTGAAGCAGATCTCTTGGAAACACACAAGTTGTGCTTGTAGCCATTTCTCTACTTCCTTTGTTAGCTTCCGCCATTGAAAAAAATTTCTGATGTAACAGTAAAAGAAGAGAAAAAAAAATTCAGATTTTGATCTGACCCATTATCCAATTTTTCTCAAAAACCTTCTCTTTCTCCATGAAACATGTTTCTCCTTTTTATTACATTTATGTAAATAAAATTTCTCAAAATTTTCAGCAGTCCACAGAATATTCACTCTCAATATACCAAATTAGTTCTTCTTTAATTCCTAATTAACCCCCCCCCCCAAATCAATATTTACAGCTAATTTAGATTCAGAATTGTAATCAAAATTGGAATTTTTATTTAATTATTTGACATCTTATCTTGCCACAGTTTTCAATTTTGAAAATATTATCTATTAAGGAAAATAATATTTTTTTTTTATTTTTATTGTGATGAAAGTAGCCAATGTGTGAAAGGCAGAGAGAAAGGAGCCAAGTGGCAAAAGATTAGCCCTCGTGTCGACACGTATCTGTACGGCTTCTTTATTTATTTTTATTTTTCTCTCTCTTTGTCTCCTCTTTTTTGCCCTATTATTGCTCTACTTATTCATTTATTACGAAAATAGAAAGATTTAATTAATTAATTGAAATATTCGGTGGCCACTAGGGGTATTGAAATGATACGTGTAGCACGCAGCGTGAAAGACGGGGAAGCTGACACGTGGTGTACTAAAGAGTACTTGACACGTGTATATCTGTGTCTTTGCTTTTTAGTCAGAGGTTCTCTTTTTCGTATGGTATATATTAAGCAAACGCATAGTCATTAGTATTTATTTCTTTATTTCCCAACATTTTTAAGGACAATGATCTGTTATTTATTATTATTTTTTTTTGAATTCTTTTAATTATTTATTTATGATTTCGTGTTAATACAATTGATTTTTTTTTTGTATATTTGTAAACTGTAATGAACGGTGGCTAAATCTCTGATCTATAATTTTGTAATAAATGAATTTTAATAGACAAATCTAATGGTTTTTTTTAATTAATGAATTTTACAAATATAAAAAAAAAAACAGAGAACACATCTCTTCAATACTATTCTTTAATTTTTTTTTGTATTCAAGATTGTTTTTTAACTTAGAATATTAAAAAATCTAAAAAAAGTATTAAGATGTTTCTTAGTCTTATAAAATGTTACAAAATTATTCGTTGTAACATTTTATAAGGTTACAATCAACATCATAAATAATAAAATAAATTAACTCAGACTTATATATAGACGTGTATATATATGTGATAATCTCTAATATATTAATTAATATAAGATCTCTTCTATTAATTTTAACAAAATAAAAAAAAAAAGATATGTTCTAATCAAAAGTCTTAGTTTTTAAATATGAAAATACTTGATCCGTGAAAAAAAATGAAAACACATGAACACAAATTTGTGAAAATTGAAAAGTATTTTTTTCAAATTGAAAGAATTATTTACTATTCATTCATTTTTGTAACCCGCTTTTCATTCATTCAACCATATGTGAAATAATAGAAAGAAAACTATTCAAAATATACATTTAATATTTTATATCCTTTAAAATAAATTTGGTAAAACAAATGTTTCAAAATGTATATCGATATTTTATGCCTTCTGTTATTGAAAACATATGTAACGTCGTTAGCGACAATTTTATTCTATAACAAATATTGTTATGCATTATTGAATCTACAAAACAAATTGGTTAAAAAATGTTATGCATTATTTAAGGACAATGATTCTAAAAGGTATAACATGGTAAACCGTAAACACATTCTAAAAAAATGTATGTATATATATATATATATCGTTATTACTTATAAGTATCAATTATAAACACAATTACCATAAAATAAATTGAATAATTGAAGAGAAGTTTCAATTATATTCACTTGAGGGAGCTAAAACTCCAAAATTCTTCATTTTAATTATTCTAACCCTCACGTCTTATGCTCATTTTATTTTTTAAATTCATATTCTCTAATCATTTCTTTTTATCTTGCAACAAGTACACGAACCATCACATCATTGCTTGTAACCACTCTCATTCATCACTAATCAACATTGCATTTATTATTAAAATTTAGTTTTAAATTATAATTTATGATCATTCACATCTGCCTTTCTAAAATTGATCATTTCATTAACCATGGTGTTTAATTTAGTAGTTACAAATATAAGTTACAACCGCTCTAACTTTATGTTAGTTGTTGTAGCTATATTCCATAATAATATCAAAATTTCTACGTTCCTCGTAACTAATCTTTATTTTAGTTAAATGTTTATTAGATTATCAAAAGTAATTTTTTTTGAAATTGGCTGTTTTACACATTTAAAAAGCTTTCTTTAGTTTTTTAGATCCATAGACATTCGGGTTAAAGAAAAGACTAAATTACCCTTCCACACATCTAGGTATCTTTTTAGTTGACCTAATGGGTTTAGGATTTTGGGTTTAGGGTTTAGGTTTTAGGGTTTCAGGTTTAGGGTTTCGGGTTTCGGGGTTTAGGGTTTAGGTTTAGGGTTTAGGGGTTAGGTTTTAGGGGTTAGGTTGTAGGGTTTAGGGTTTAGGGTTTATAGTTTCGGGTTTAGGGTTCCGGGTTTAGGATTTAGGGTAAATAAATTACAGGGGCATTATCGTCATTGTTAATTATGTGGTGTCTATAAAAGTAAAACTGGATTTCAAATGTCTATAATACTGAAAAGGTATATGAAATGTTTATTTTACTAAATTTCCTTTTTTTTTTAAATCTTCATTTTTTATATGACAATCTTCGTCTTAATATATAGATATTCGTTGATCACATGGTGGATTAGTCGTAAGTCTCAATCTTCCCTGATCATGACATTCGAGTTCAAACTACCCGTTATAGTATGCGCAACTATTTATCTATTAAACTAAATTTGTATTCCAAAAAAATGTTACAAAAATAGAGAAATTGGTTGTTTTACACATTTAAAAAGCCTTATTTAGTTTTTTAGACCCATAGACATTTGGGTTAAGGGAAAGACTAAATTATCCTTCCACACATCTAGGTATTTTTAGTTGACCTAATGGGTTTAGGATTTTGGGTTTAGGGTTTAGGGTTTAGGTTTTAGGGTTTAGGGTTTCGGGGTTAGGGTTTAGAGTTTAGGGTTTCGGGTTTAGGGTTCCGGGTTTAGAGTTTAGGGTTTCGGGTTTAGGGTCCGGGTTTAGGGTAAATAAGTTACAGGGGCATTATTATCATTGTTAATTATGTGATGTCTATAAAACTAAAACTGGATTTCAAATGTCTATAATACTCAAAAAGCATATGAAATGTTTATTTTGCTAAATTTCCCACAAAAATATATAGATATTCATGCATGGTATTAACCAATATATCATACATTAATGATGTTAACAATTTTCTTACACATACCAAGTGTAAGATTATGTTAATTTTATTTTAAATTTTAAATTTTTTTATTAAAATAAATTTTATTATTTTAATTTTTCATTAAATAAATAAATAAACCGGAATTTATAAATTATTTATTAAAATAAATGGACATACATAAATTTTTATCATGTTAATTTGTTGTGCGTTTAATATAATTTATAGTTGGAAAATCGTATACCAACTAGGGAATATTATACCTAATGAAAGTTATTCTGGTATTATTAATTTTATCATCACATCACATGTGGGTTATCTCTTATCCCATGATAAACCAAACGAAAAAAAAAAAAACTAAACGAACTGGAGTGTTATCAAAATTGTGGCCCCCACAAGCTAGTTGAGAAGTCAAGGAGACCTGTAGTTGTTTGACACGTGGAGTACCTTCCATTGTAAAGTACCCAAATACCCTCAACCACACTGTTGCTGACTGGCGACTGCTGTGTTGCAGGAACGTGAGGCATGTCAGAGTTCAGGGACAAAGGAATACACGTGTCGTGCTGGGAGTGGCCCGTGTGGGGGATCCTTTTTTTCTTGCTGCGTGGGGGATCCTTTTGCGTGGACTTGTTAGATCCATTGAACTCGATTCTATATTAATGTTGGGATGGTTATATAAACAAATATAATTATAGTATGGAAGATCCTTTCTAAAAATATTTTAGTAACGAAAAATAAAACAATTTTTCTTCTTTTATAAATTCGTTTAATTTGGAGGCCGAAACGGATGTGTGATGAGACTTGTATCGGAATCGACCCTGATCATACGACGTATTTATCTAATTTTACAAGTTCACTAATTAAAACAGATAACGTATATTTATTCTAATTTTGATTCTTTCTAAATTAATTATATAAAATTTGATATCAAATACATTTCGATCTATGAGCTAAAAGACTTCATGCGTAATTTAATATTAATGATAATATTTTAACGTATGTACATGAAAATGCCATTTTAAGTAAAATAGTTGGTTTCACATTCTATTTCCCCAAAGGTGACAAAATCTATAAATTGAAAACCCAACACATTTGGCGATGAAATATCAATTCTGCTTTTGATTTCCATGTTAACATAAAATTAAAACTAAAAGTGAACCTAAAGATCTAAAAGTGACAAAATCTATACCTTAATATTGCAAATTTGCTCTAAAATGTGAGAATATACCAACTATATCTTTAAATCTAGTGTTAAAACATTTTTGCAAAAAATACTATAATTAGGAGATTTTTGAAAATTTTTTTTCTTTACTCAAATCTATTGTTTCTTATTGTTTCCTTGGCCGATAAATCCTTTGCCAGTAAGCTTTTGCATAATTGAAAAATTATTGCATAACTATAAGTCAAGAAAGATAAACATTCAAAAAAATATAATAGTCTCATAAAACTAAAATCAAATTTAAAAAAAAAAAAACCTAAAGAACTAACAAAGGAGAGATCAGTTGCAGTAAGAATTGATATTTCAACTGGATTCAAATTCTTTATCTTTGTGTTTTTAGCTCTTCAAAGTATAACTTGTGGCTGTTCTTGTGTTTGTTCTTGTCCTCCTCCTTCTTTGGTTTTGGGGTCACCTCTCCGGTGATTATTATTATGTCCATTTGCTGCGTTGCGGTCTCCTCGTCTCTCCCTCTCCGTTCTCCCACCGTTCCTACGACCTCCTCTGTTTGAATTCTCTCGACGTTTCAAATCATCACTGCCTTCCGTCGTCGACCCATTCTGCCCTCTGCTGCTTCCTCCACTCGTTCTTTTGTTGCCTTCATAGTCAACTGCAAATATTTTCAAATTTAAACCAAACAACAATCTTCAGTCTAAATGCCACAATGAAGAAGAAGTAGCAAAACTTTTCTAAATGTGTTTGGTTAGTGACAAGGTTCAAAAAATGGCAGGGGTCTAGCTGCTAGAACGGCTAGTCGGAGTCTAGACTCTAGACTCAGACCTAGAAGTTTAGAAATAATCTAATTATATGTTTTATAAATAGATTTAAATATTATAATGATACATAATTTTAAGTGGTTTAGAACGATTTAGATCCAGGATTTTTGGAACATTGGCTAGGAGAATACACAGTTCTCCGAGTGTTCATATGCAGTCATCAGATGCAGTTAAAGGAAGAAATCGATAAATTTTTATAAGAGGTTTTAATAGAAAGTGAAACGTACCTTGTTTTTCCTTTACACGAAGCTTACGGTCTGCAAGCACGAAGGGATTGTTTTTGGCAGCCTGGAATTGAAACATCCAGTCAGAGACATTAAAAAGGATCTGGTTACGCCATTGATATGTAAGGAAGGTAGTATAGTATGTTATAATACCTCAAGCACAGTCTGGACAGAGGTCGCAGATTCAAAAGCTACAAACCCAAAGCAAATTCCACTACCCTGAACAAGTAAAAAAGTGACTAGTATTGTATTGTTTCTTGAGGAAAAATAGGAGCTAATAGGTAGCAAGAGCATAAAATATGAGAGAACAAAGATCAAACCCTGGAGCTTCGAACTTGAACTCCGTTTTCTTTGATAGGACCAAATTCCTTGAACAGGTCATGTAGTTGAGGAGGCATTGCATTCATTGGCAGATTTGCCACGAATATCGAAGTACCTGAAACAGCGAGAATGGTAAATACATATCAGAAATTGACATTAGAGGTTAAATGAAAGAATCATTTCAAACAAACACCACTGGTCATCTCTGTCTTCTAACCTGGTTCTTCGATAATCTTCTGCTCTTTTTTCTTTTCAGAGGAAAGGGCAGAATCAGGTGCTTGAGGTGCCACAGCTGGACGAGGTTGTCCCGTGTACTTAGGTTTCTGAACTGGGGCTTTAGCTTGAAACGGAGCAGCGTTTTTCGCCATTGATTGAACCTGAGCCACATTAATAGTAAGCAATGCATATATGACTCATATAACCAAAAAACAGCAAGAACAGCAAAACTCACAATTGCAGCAAATGATCTCTTGGTTCCATCAGGCTGAGGAGCCACTGTTTCAACCGCTGGCTCTGCTGGTTTTAAAGCAGAGTCAACTTTTTCATCAGAGTGCTCAATGTTTCCATTGACCAAAGGAGGCGTAACTATAGCATCGTCCTTAACTTCAGATACATTCTTAACTTCAGTACCATTAGCAGAGTTCTTGACAGAAACATCAATTTTCTTAACTGCCTCAGACCTATCCAGATCATCGGCTGGCTTAGCCACATCAGTTGCTGGCACTGTAATGATAGTTCACAAAACATAGCAGATAATGAGCATACTATATCTTTCAGAAAACTGTAAACTTAATCAAACCACAGGTAATGCAAGACTTAGACACTATACCAGGTTCAGGAACTGGGGGAGTTATTGGAGATGAAATCGTCTCGTCAACATAACGGAAGATGTCATTGAGGACAACATAGACACCTTTTTGACGTGCGAGATAGAACAATTGAGAAAATTTCCTACACAGCTTGTCTTTTCCAGTCAATAAACCAATAACCATGATAAGAATTCCATCCTCCAAGGAACTTTGGGAATCAACACTCAACACCTCAAATGTGGCACTCTCATAGTCACAAGCCTTGAATTGCTCGTTGATAGCCTGAGATGATATAAAATTGTTAAACTTTTGATTTACATAGATACAAGACAAGAGACTGATGTGAATCTTCGATACATAGAAAAATATACTCACAAGTCAATTCACTAAGCATAAGAATTAATGGCACAAAGATGAACATCGTTTAGAATACAAATACCTAATCGAAAGACTAGACTAATCGGTGAGGTTCTGTTCTAATATAAGAAATTGGGGTCAAAATCTCTCACGAAATTATGCAAGCACCGCAGTATTAGCTCCCCAAATCGAAAAACCCTAATTAACATAAAAGCTAAGAGAAACAAAATCTTCCGAAGAAAACAAAAAATCGAAAAACCCTTTTGTGAGATTATTGACTAAAATCGGATCCAAATTGAGGATTATTATTACCTCAACAGATGAAAAAGAAGTCATAGTTCCATCCGGGCCAGGTCGAGTGACAACACTATCATCGACGTAGAGTTTTTGAGCTTGGTGAGGCATATTCTCCAAAATCTTAAAATATTGTTGAACAAAGGCATCGGAGACTTCGTGAGCCGGAAGAACACCTTCCTCGGTAGCCATAACTGCAAACGAAGGCGATTAAGAAGAAATACAGATACAGAAAGCAGATCAAACCCTAGATCAAAAGCCCTAGCACAGATTTGGATTCGGGATCGGAGTTGAGAGATTAGGGTAGGAGTGGCTGTTTAATAGGGTTTTAGAGAGGTTCCCGATCTTCTCTTTCAATTCCACGGCGAACAAATATAAATAAGGTAAGACTTGTGGAAAAAAAAAGAAGTAAGGCTTCTAATATTTGACCAAGATGTCGTTGAACTCTTTGACCCTCTCTATCTCTTTTGTAAAGAACCAAAGCAGATGATTTTTTTTAACCTCAGATGATTTTTATTTATATTACAGAAGAAGAATATAAACGAGTATTTTTTAAAAGATTTTCTACAGAATTAGTATTTTTTTTTAAATTTTCTAATAGGTTTAAAAGGAAGAGGCTTTAGTGAAATAGTCCAATGATAAGTGTTTTTTTAAGCCGGAAAACTTCATTTAGTTTGTATTTTAGTTAATGAAATTGATTTATAATTCATATAAATTTTTTTAATAAGGAAGAAAAATTTAATTATTTATACCTCTTGTTAATTTTAAATTATTGTATTAATTTTAATGGGCGAGAAGTAGGAACTAAAATAAAATTATGAGCTTAATAAAAAATAATTGGTGTAAGAGATTAAATAAATGAATTGAAATAAATGCTAAGGAGCATAGAATAAATCTTTATTGTAAAATAGTGGTGCAAATAAATATCTCATTGAAAATAATAGATGTATTTCCGTGTTATACGCGAAATGAATATTTTTTATTCGAAAAACGATTTAAGAATAACATGAAAACATAATTTTTTTGATAAAATGAATATTATTATTTATTTTGTTTATTAATAATATATAGATGATGTAGA
>KE152144.1:31041-41455 GCA_000411095.1 Aethionema arabicum | reverse complement strand
TTTCTTTGCAGGAGATGATCAAAAGAAGAAGATGAGAAAGAGACGAAGCAGAGTAGAGGAGTTAGAAGGATGAACACACAGAGTTTTACGAGTTTGGAATCAATCTCGGAGACTGATTCCTACGTCTCGCCGGGATCACTGTCCTGGAATCCACTAAGAGTAGAAGAAGAGTACAGATTTGAGCTTAGATTGAGCTCAATACAAGCTTGACACAATTCGAACAGAAGAACACGATGAACTTACAAATTGGAACCCGATTCTACTCAATCTTGATCGGAGAATCCTCAACAGGTAATTCGAGCTTTGAATCACCTCCACTAGCAAAGAAACCTCCAAGAAATTGACGTTTGAATCCGTTGAGTTCGTTAACGATTAACGAACTCTGTTTTCTCTTTTGTAGGTGAAAGAGATGATGAAAACGGCAACGTTTTGATCATTAAACCCGTAGCTTGGGCTTGGCGAGCTGGGCCGAATTCGAGCGCAAAACCTTTACCAAGCCCATATGTTTTCACAATTTTCCACCAACATATGCTCTTCAATACAAGTGTCATCTTCTTCATCGTGCTTCTTTGATTTTCATTTCCTCTTAGCTTCCATGGACGATTTCGGATCTTTTTGAGCTTTTTATTCAGTAACGACACCAAGCTCGTGAAGAGCTTCTGTCATTTTGTCTATGGGGATGATCTTGGTGAAGATATCAGCCGGATTAACCAAGGTACCTATCTTCTCCACTTTGATCATTCCTTCTTCAATCTTGTCTCTAATGTAATGCAATTTTACATCTATATGCTTGGTTCTTTCGTGATGAACATTATTCTTTGATAAGTCAATTGCACTTTGGGAATCACAATTGATTATCACTTGCTTTTGTTTGAAACCAAAGTCACCTAGCAATCCGTTTAACCAAGTTGCTTCTTTGATTGCCTCTGTTAGGGCTATATACTCAGATTCTGTGGTTGACAAGGCTACCACCCGTTGAAGACCAGACTTCCAGCATACTGCAGTTCCTCCCAAGGTGAAGAGAAAACCGGTTATTGATCTTCTCTTGTCAAGATCAGATGCATAATCAACATCACAATAACCTGTAAGTATCATACTTTCCTTTTGTTTAAACTGCAATCTGAAGCTTGTTGTTCCTCTGAGGTATCTGAGAATCCACTTAACACCTGACCAATGTGCATTGACAGGGTTTGCCATGTATCTGCTCACTACTCCATGTGCATATGCTACATGAGGACGGGTACCTATCATGTTGTACACTATGCTTCCCACAGCATTAGCATAATGTACCAATCTCATAGCTTCTGCCTGTTCCTTTATCTCACTTTCAGTAGCTGCCTTAAACTTTAGATGAGAACCTAGTGGAGTAAACACTGGTTTAGCATTATCAAAATGAAAAGTCTTGAGTACCTTTTCAACATATTGTTCTTGAGATAAAAATAGCTTTGATCTTTCTTTATCTCGGCTGATTTCCATTCCTAGAATCCTTTTTGCTGCACCAAGATCTTTCATGTCAAATGCTTCATTTAGTTGCTGCTTTAGGAGTTTAATGTCTTGTTTATTTTTAGACGCTATGAGCATATCATCTACATAAAATAGAAGATATATCATAGTTCGACATGAACCAAGTTTAGTGTAAACGCAGCTATCATATTCACTTCTTTTGAATTGAATCCCCTGCATAAATTGGTTAAACTTCTGGTTCCACTTCCTTGGACTTTGTTTAAGTCCATATAGTGACCTCTTAAGCAGACAAACATAATCTTCTTTACCTTCTACACTGAATCCTGGTGGTTGTTTCATGTAGAGAGTCTCATATAGTTCCCCATGTAAGAACGTTGTCTTCACATCTAGCTGCTCTAGTTCCAAGTTTTCCTGTGTCACAATCATTAACAGAATTCTTATAGACACATGCTTGACCACTGGAGCAAAGATTTCATTGAAATCTATTCTCTTTGTAGAAACCCCTGAGCCACCAATCTAGCCTTGAACCATGGTTCTTCTACTCCTGGTATTCCTGGTTTTCGTTTGAAAATCCACCTACAACCAATCACTTTAGCATTCTGAGGTGACTTTACCAGTTGCCAAGTATTGTTCATTGACAATGATTTCATCTCATCCTGCATAGCTTCTAGCCATTTCTGCCAAAACTTATCCTTAGTAGCTTCCTGATAGTCATAAGGTTCAGTCATATCACCATCTTCTGAAGCCATGTAAACATGTTCAACAAACTGATTTTCTCTGAATCTTAAGGGTCTTTGAATCTCTCTTCTGGTTCTGTCTCTAGCTAATTGATAGTCCTGTATACTTGGAGCTTGTTGGTGTTCATCTTCTGCAATATCATCATTTTGGTATTCTTCCTGATTTTCTTCTATGATTTCAACATCAGAGTCAGACTCTAACTCCTTGTCTTTCTCAAGTTCAATCTCTACCCATTTGATATTCTCAGAGTCTGAATCCATCTCTCCACTGCTCTTTTTTTTTGTCTTTAATGTGAATTCTTCTCTGAAGATCCATTCTTGCTGATTGTACATTTCTTCTCATCAATTAGCCAAACCTTGTAACCTTTAACCTCATCTGGATATCCTATGAAAATCTCTTTCTTAGCTCTTGGATTTAGCTTCCCATCATCTGTGTGAACATACATTATACATCGAAAATGTTTTAACTGTGAGTACTCTACTGGAGACTCATGCCATACTTCATCTGGAATCTTGAATTCTATAGATGAACATGGAGATTTGTGGATAAAAAATGCTGCTGTTGAAGCAGCCTCTGCCCAGAAAGCTTTTGATAAACCAGTCTCACTTAGCATACTCCTAACTTTATTCATTATTGTTCTGTTCATTCTTTCAGCAACTCCATTTTGATGAGGAGTATAAGCCACTGTCTTGTGTCTTATGATCCCATTCTCATTGCACATCGAATCAAACTGGTGATTACAGAATTCAAGCCCATTGTCTGTTCTTAATTTCTTAATCTTCTTCTCTGTTTGATTCTCTGCCATCACTCTCCAGTCATTAAACTTGGTAAAAGCCTCATCTTTTCCTTTTAAGAAATAGATCTACATTTTCCTGCTGTAGTCATCTATAATACTTACAAAGTATTGACTATTACCAAGTGATTTAGGTACATAAGAAGACCCCCACACATCTGCATAAACATATTGCAATTGTTCCTTTGATGTGTGTCTTCCTGTTGCAAAACTTTTCCAGTGAGTTTTACCAAATATGCAGTCATCACAAAACTCTAATTCTACCTCTTTCTTGCCATCTATCAGACCTCTGCGAACCATCATATCTAATCCACTCTTACTGATATGTCCAAGCCTACTGTGCCATAACTGAGCAGAAGCATTATCAGTTAATAGACATTGGTTAACTGAACCTGAATCACTCCCAACTTCTTCCAAAAAATACAAGGTATCTTGTCTTTTACCCTCCAAAACCAGCTTTGATCCTTTTCATATATTCAAGGTACCATTTTCTGAACTGTACTTGCAACCTTGTACATCCAAAGTTCCAAGAGATATGAGATTTCTTCTCATATCTGGAATGTACCTTACTTTGGTCAAAATCACTTCTGATCCATCAGTATTTTTAATACGGACTGAACCTATTCCTTTTACTTATGACACAGTGTCATTAGCCATCCTAACCACACCTTTAGCTGACATATCTAACTCAGTGAACTTTTCTTTTCTCCAACACATGTGGTATGAACATCTAGAATCAATGATCCACTTTGATTCAAGTTCATACTCAGCAACATTAAGTACTTCATCTACATATAGCAATTCAACTTTCTGATCATTACTAGTTACCTGAGATGAAGTTCCAGCCTGTTTCTTTTCTTTGTAGTTTGGATCATATCTTGGACACTGAAGTTTGAAATGCTCTGCACTCCCACAAATCCAACATCCATCTTTTGATTTGTTCTTCCCTTTCTTCTTCTTTGACTTACCATCTGTTTTGTTCTCAGACTTAGCTCCCTTTGATTCTTGTTTCCCCTTTACAAACAAACCCTCTGCAACATTCTTTGTTGACTTGTTTAAAGTAGCCGTAACATTCTCCTTTGATGAGATTGCTGTAGTCACATCCTCTAGAGTAAGTGAAGTCTTTGAATATCTCAGCGTCTCTTTCATTATGTCATACTTTTGAGGTAATGACATTAACAATCTGATAGCTTGGTCTTGTTCTTATTTTTTTACATCAACATTCTCAAGATCTTGTATGATCTTGAGGAACTCATCCACATTCTTTTCAACAGATAGACTAGGAGACATTGAGTATTCATAGTACCTTTGTAGTATTCATAGTACATTTGTCGCATCAGCATTAGATTTGATAAGGATTTGGAGCTGTACAAATCATCCAGAACCTTTAGCATACTCACTGCAGTCTTCTCTTTGATTACCTTAGAACATTATCCGAGAGACTGAGTATTATTGTGCTTCTAATCTTCATTAACTTTTCCCTTAACTGTCTTGGTTTGATCTTCTCTTCTTCTTCCTCATCTTCAAGATCTTTATCCTTTTCATCACTTAGATCTTTACTAATCACATCATACAAGCCCAGTATTTGTAGATGTGCAATTAGCTTTTCTTTCCATAGCATATAATCTCCTGTACCATTGAACTTCTCGAATTCAACTTTAGCGGAAGATATGTTGAGATTATCTTCTATGAAAGAATCCTTTTTTTTACTGATCTTGAGTTAAAAGCCTTGCTCTGATACCAATTGTACTAAACAAACTCAAGAACACTTTGATTTGTGCGTGATTGATTGCTTTGGTAATTTGCAGGAGATGATCAAAAGAAGAAGATGAGAAAGAGACGAAGCAGAGTAGAGGAGTTAGAAGGATGAACACACAGAGTTTTACGAGTTTGGAATCAATCTCGGAGACTGATTCCTACGTCTCGCCGGGATCACTGTCCCGGAATCCACTAAGAGTCGAAGAAGAGTACAGATTTGAGTTCAGATTGAGCTCAATACAAGCTTGACACAATTCGAACCGAATAACACGATGAACTTACAAATTGGAACCCGATTCTACTCAATCTTGATCGGAGAATCCTCAACAGGTAATTCGAGCTTTGAATCACCTCCACCAGCCAATAAACCTCCAAGAAATTGACGTTTGAATCCGTTGAGTTCGTTGTCAATTAACGAACTCTGTTTTCTCTTTTGTAGGTGAAGGAGATGATGAAAACGACATCGTTTTCATCATTAAACAAGTCACTTGGGCTTGGCGAGCTGGGCCAAATTTGAGCCCAAAACCTTTACGAAGCCCATATGTTTTCACAATAACGTTGCATTGTCCAACTCTTGCATATCATTGAAATACATTAAACCTGAGACTGAAGGAGAGATGTGCCAAGGCCCATAAGATTTCGGGAAAAACATATGAAACTCTGTTGTAACTGAAAGTGAAAGAGAGGACTGAGGATTCTTATCTGAGATTTGAGGCTGAGGACATGAGTGTAAATACGACTTGGGGTCGTTTGCTCTTGACACTACAACCAAAATGAGACATTAAGACTGATTCTGTTTCGTTTTTTTTTCTGTTTTGAGGTATTTAAGGAATTTACAAGTGTGGAAATTTTAGGAAGTTTGACTTATTTAAGTAAGTAATTAATTATATTAATAAATTGGAATTTTGTTAAATACAGAAAAAATTAGAGAATTTGTGTGAATTATACTTTCACACACTCTATTTTTGTTTTATACACTCAATCATGTTATAAGATGTTATAAGGTATCATATAACTTCTTATAACAAAATTTATGAGATATTATACTTTCTATTTACTAATATAAGATGTTATACGATGTTATAAGATGTTATAAGCGAGTGTATAAAACAAAAAAATAAGCTACAAATGTGTATATACCTAAAACACTTCTCCCAAAGTGCATTTAACTAATTCTCCCAAAAAATTAAGATATTAAAAAAAACTTTTCATTATGAATTTATGTTTAAACAAAAAAAGTTAATAATATCATAAATAAGAAATATGTAGTGGGAACAGGCACACACAAAAGCAGCGCAAACGGACATAGCCAGAAATAGAGAAGTACCTGCCAATAGAGGACCTCGCAAACGATGGGAAGCACCAAGACAAGGACATCTCAAATGTAATGTTGATGCTCCATGGGCAGACCAGGGAGAAGGAGGTATCGGATGGATCCTCCGAAACGAAAGGGGCGAATCGGTCGCTTGGGGGGGAAAGAAACTGGCCAGTGCGATCTCGCCGGTGCATGCAGAAGGGGAAGCTTTGCTATGGGCGGCGGCACAGGTTTACAATCTGGGTTTCCGGCGAGTTTGTTTCTCCTCGGATTGTGAATCGCTGGTAAAAGGTTTCGCCAAAGAGATCAGATGCCAAAAATGGGAGGTCATGAGACAATCGTTCGGCGATTTAAGGAAGGAATACGAGGAGTCCTCCTTGGAATTCAGCAGCCAAGAGTCGAATCGAGTGGCAGATCGTCTAGCCAAGCATGCTCAATCTTTTGTAAACTTCTCTGCTTTAGTTTCGTCTAATTTTCCAGCCTGTATTGAATCTGAACTTATGGCTGATAAACCTTAATGAGTAAGAGATAATTTGGGGGAAAAAAAAAAGAGATATGTATTGTTCGAATTTTAAGATTTTAAATTTTAGAAATGTAATTAATTGTTAATGTTCTCAAAAGCCACCAAACAAAACTTAATTCGTCTTCTGAAGTTTTTGGCTTATGCTTGTATTGATCAATTCTGAAATAATGGACTCAAGGAACGTAGTTTTTGCAACAACTATCTCAAACTTGTTTTGTATAAATTTTATACTAAAGAATTATAATGATTTTATATATGATTTTTCAAATATATTTTTACATATAATATTTTATGTTGTAATAATATCATATAAAATTCATAAATTATTTTATTTAAAATTCTCTAAATGTGAATTATAGAATATACATAAACTATTTTATATTAACTTTGTTCGTTACTTTTTAGGGACAATTATTAAAATACACTTTTGGATAGTGTTTTGATGCTTATAAACTAAAGATTTGGCATTCATTAAAAATACACTTAAAATAAGTTGTGATTACATATTTATCCTTATTACAATTTACAATCAATATATCATTAATTACAACAAATATATCATTATTCCTTAAATACATCAATATACTATTAATTACATGTAATTAAAGATATCCTAATTAATTATATTTTAATTAAGGATATATATATGTATATCATAAACCCTAAACTCTAAATCCTAAACCCTAACCCTAAACCCTAAATCCTAAACCCTAAACCCTAAACCCTAATCCCTAAATCCTAAATCATAAACCCTAAACTAAACCCTAAACCCTAAACTCTAAATCCTAAACTCTAAATCCTAAACCCTAAATCCCACATAAACCCTAAACTCTAAACTCTAAACCTTAAACCCTAAACCCTAAACCCTAAAGCTACCTTAAGTGTGTTTTAATATACTTACCTTATAATTAATTTTAATACATCAAGGATCTATTAATATACTTACCTTATAAATAAAAGGATATATTTGTCTTACCATCCATAATTAAGTGTATAATTCAAAGAAATTTAACATTAGTGTATTTTACAATATCACTTGTTCCAAAAGTTTATTTTGGATAATTTCTCTACTTTTTAACCTTAGAAAACTTAAATATACGTTACTAATGATTATATAGATTATATGAATATAAAAAAAATAATTATAATCAGTGGCAGATGCAGCTTACAAAAGGAGGGTGCATAGGCACCCACAAAATTTTATATTTTCTTTTATAAATTTAGCTAAATGGTATATGTGCCCCCTCTTGATTGGATCCGGTGCACCCATTCTGATTTTCAAATTTCCTTTTTCATTATTAAATTTTTTTCCGTTAAAAAAAGTTCCTTATTTTTCTCATAAACATTTTTGGAAACACACATTTAATTTACAAGTATCAATTTCCCTAAAATCGATTGATAATTAAGATGAATTAAACATTTATATTTTTTATTTCTTCCTAATTAAAGATTCAAATAAATAAATAAAAATACTCATTAGTTTTTTCTTATAGAAAACTCTTAATTATGTATAATTTTTTTTCAAACTAAAGTTCTATTTATAACTAATATTTTTAATTTTATTTAATTTCTAAGTATATTTAATTCATTTTTAATTAGTGTTGAATTAAATTTTATTTAATTTGTAATTAACTTTTAATTAATTTGTAAGTAACTTTAGTTAAATTTTAAATATTTTTACAATAGTTTAAAATAAATTTTAACCATTGTTAAATTATAGTGTAATTTTCTGATTAAATTATAGTGTAACTAATTTTTAAACGATTTAATTATTTTTAACCAAATTAATTATTTATAACTAATTTAAATTTTAATTAAGTAATTAAATTTTTTAAATGTGTGCACCCGGTCTACATAAATTCTGGATCCGCCCTTGATTATAATATCTAGATATTTGATTTTGGTTAAAGGTATACATTGTGGTTTTTGGTTTTAAGTTTTGTAATTTCAGTATTGGGATTCAATTTGCTCTACAAAAACCATGAACAAAATACAAGACTTATAAACTCTTCAAGACCTTTAATTTCAATTTCTTGAAGAGTTTTCTTCTCTAAACTAAAAAAAAATAAACAGAAAGCGGATTGCTTTTATTCAGCAACAATATCACCTGTGATATATAAGTTCCAATTTGTGCCATAGAGATATACAAAACAAAAGCAATTTTGAAAAGAAACAGAAAAACATAGTACTTTATTTAAGTAAAATCTGAGATACAACTCAAAACTAACTCTACTTTAGAGCTCTTAATTCCTCTATATAGTCTACACAAGTATAAAATCTATGATTCTTAAACCCTTCTAAACCTTTAATTTCAACTTTTTGACGAGTTTTCTTCTCGAGATTAAAGAAAAAAACATAAAATGGATTCGTAGCATATAAAGTAAAGTCAATACGATATCACATGTAGTAGTCATTCCAACAACATGATATACGTCTTCACTCCACATTTCTATTGGCGGAATATTGTAGAGACGTTTAGACCATTCTTGATTCTTGATATCTTCTAAAACCTATAAATCCACATGAAGGTGAGCTCTGATGTCGTTACTAAACACAACCCAAAACGCCACGATTACACCTAATTTACCTTTGAAATTTACAAAACATTCAGGCTTACTATACCAAGGTTCATCAATAAACTTGAATTCTTGAGAGTTTAAATCAAAGCAAACTATCTTGTGAGAGTTTATTAAATCAAATTTTGCAATATAATACAAAATTCCATCAATACAAATATTAAGCTCGTCAGGATGATGACGTAAAGGACATTCTATATTCCTCCAAGATAGTCTCCCAGGTTCTAACTTTAGAATTTCATATCTTGATAAAACAGGACATTAAAAATGGATGACTAAAGGCTAATACTTTGAACTGATTATTAATGGGATTATATCCAAAAAAGCTTCGTACCGTTTTTGTGAGTTGTGGTAACGACAAGAGATGGCCAGTATACTAGGGTTACATAAGGTTTGATTTAAGGTTGGACTGTTCAAATATGTAATACTAGAGAAATACATTAATCATGAGACTGGATTAGATATATGTTGAGTCCAAAAAGATTCGGGTACAGACATATGAAACTCTGCTGTAACCGAAATAGATGACGTGGAATCTGTAGACGAGATTTGAGGCTGATGAGATGAATATAAACACTGAAGGAATCAAGATTCAACAGTTTCTGTAATCTCTTTCTCGTCGGCTATACATGTACAAATCTATATATATACCATCCACATATTGTAAACCCTACGCTCTTCTTTGAATAAGGAAATACAGAATAAGGAAATACAACCATTTTACGAATCTTTCCTTCTTTGGCTCTAATCGTAGCTTCACTTTCACACCCTCCCTCAAGTTGGAACATACAGATTTCGTATGCCTAACTTGTCCCGAAACATTGCAAATCCATCCTTGCCAATTGGTTTTGTGAAAATATCCGCTAATTGATGAGTAGTACGAACATGTCGCGGCAAAAGATTTCCCTGCATAATTTCATCGCGAACATAATGGCAATCAATTTCTATATGCTTTGTTCTCTCATGGAAAACAGGATTAGTGGCGATGTAAATTGCGGATTGGCTGTCGCAGCACATAAGCATAGGTTGAGGATGCTGAATACCAAGAGTAACAAGCAGCTGTTTAAGCCACTTTAATTCAGAAGTAAGGGCGGACATTGCGCGGTACTCTGCTTCTGCAGAGGACTTACTCACGGTAGGTTGCTTCTTTGTTTTCCAAGAGATGGGAGAATCTCCGAGTTGCACAAAATAACCAGTAACTGACCGTCGCGTGAGAGGACAGTTGGCGTTGTCTGAATCACACCAAC
>KE152144.1:13587-30907 GCA_000411095.1 Aethionema arabicum | reverse complement strand
GCGCGCCATCACGAACCTCGCTCTGATACCATGAAGGAATCAAGATTCAACAGTTTCTGTAATCTCTTTCTCGTCGGCTATACATGTACAAATCTATATATATACCATCCACATATTGTAAACCCTACGCTCTTCTTTGAATAAGGAAATACAGAATAAGGAAATACAACCATTTTACGAATCTTTCCTTCTTTGGCTCTAATCGTAGCTTCACTTTCACACCCTCCCTCAAGTTGGAACATACAGATTTCGTATGCCTAACTTGTCCCGAAACATTGCAAATCCATCCTTGCCAATTGGTTTTGTGAAAATATCCGCTAATTGATGAGTAGTACGAACATGTCGCGGCAAAAGATTTCCCTGCATAATTTCATCGCGAACATAATGGCAATCAATTTCTATATGCTTTGTTCTCTCATGGAAAACAGGATTAGTGGCGATGTAAATTGCGGATTGGCTGTCGCAGCACATAAGCATAGGTTGAGGATGCTGAATACCAAGAGTAACAAGCAGCTGTTTAAGCCACTTTAATTCAGAAGTAAGGGCGGACATTGCGCGGTACTCTGCTTCTGCAGAGGACTTACTCACGGTAGGTTGCTTCTTTGTTTTCCAAGAGATGGGAGAATCTCCGAGTTGCACAAAATAACCAGTAACTGACCGTCGCGTGAGAGGACAGCTGGCGTAGTCCGAATCACACCAACCAGTGAGCTGCAAAGGTCTGTCTTGTCGAAGTAAAATACCTTGTCCAGGATCTGATTTCAAGTACCGAACAACTCGGATAGCCGCTTGCCAATGATCTTCTCGAGGGGACTGCATAAACTGAGCTAGTGTATGCACCGAAAATGCCAAATCAGGACGAGTCACAGCTAGATAGATAAGACGACCTACAAGACGACGATACCGCTGTGGATCTGTAAGCAATGGTGAGGAGGAGACAACGAGATTATGATTCTGTTCAAGCGGGAAGGTCGCTGGTTTGGAGTTTGTCAATCCTGTTTCAGAGACAATATCAAGCGCATACTTTCGCTGACAAATGTAAATACTCGAGGGATTCCGCGCAACTTCGATGCCGAGAAAATATTTCAGAGGTCCCAAGTCTTTCATGTGAAAGCACGAAGCCAAATAGAGCTTGAAGTCGTGAGTAGCCTGAGGAGAACTACCTGTGATAATTAAATCGTCAACATAGATTAAGATATGAATCTGAACGTCCGTTTGTACTAATGTGAAGAGCGAGTAATCAGATAAAGACTGCTTGAATCCGTAAGTCTTGAGCGCTGATGTGAGCTTTTGAAACCAACACCGCGGAGCCTGTTTCAATCCATATAACGCTTTATGCAGACGACAAACTTTACCCACATTAGCTGATTCAAACCCAGGAGGTAATTTCATGTATACTTCTTCTTGTAAATCGCCATGTAAAAACGCATTATGTACATCCATTTGATGTATCTCCCAGCCTTGTTTGGCAGCCACATCAAGAAACAATCGAACCGTACTCATTTTTGCGACCGGTGCGAATGTTTCACCATAATCTTCACCTTCTTTCTGTCGATTTCCCGTCGCGACGAGTCGAGCCTTAAACCGTTCCACCGAGCCATCGGAGTTAAGTTTAACCTTATACACCCACTGACTCCCAATCGCACGTTTTCCTGGAGGCAGAGTGGCAATCTCCCATGTTTTGTTTTCCTCCAAGGCACGAATTTCGTTTCCCATAGCAGTTCTCCATCGTGCATCCATCATAGCTTGTTGATATGAATGAGGTTCACTGGTTGTGGTAATCGCTGTGACAAATGCTTGGTGAGAGGCCGAGAAATTCCGAACAGTATCACTCTTAGACATCGGATAGAGAGGCGGAGGTCGAGTATTAGCTTGATTTACCACAAAATCTTTCAATATTACCGGTGGGACGCGTGTTCGAGTGCTGTGGCGACGGTGGTGTGAAGGCGAATTTGGTGCAGATAGAACACCAACCGGAACCGAGGAAGACGACCCAAGTGGCTGTAGTGGTGGCGCCGAGAAATCTGGGACCGAGGGATCATTTTCCGGAGGAGAGGTAACAGCCGAAGTAGACACGCGTGAATTAGTATCATCGCGGAGAGGATTCACGTGAGGAGAGAGAGTATTAAAAGGTAATTCATTTTCAATGGGCCCAATTGGATTAGTTGGGCCTGTGGATTGAGATAGGCCTGAAGTAGTGGGATTATTATCTTCTTCAAGTGGGCCAAAAGACATTGAAGCCCATAGATCAATAGGTGCGTCTTCCCCAATTGATGTCGGTGTATCTCGTGAGTTCTTGAACGGAAACTCCGTTTCATAGAAAATCACATGACGAGATACGAAAAATTCATGGGTAGTTAAATCAAAGAGACGCCAACCTTTCTGATTCACCGGATACCCGACGAACACACACCGACGCCCTCGTTCAGCGAATTTATCACCACCAATACGTGAGTTATGGGCATAACAAAGAGACCCAAAAACACGAAGATGATGAAGTGTAGGAGGCTTCTTATGGAGGCGCTCATAGGGAGTGATTTTGTTTAGCACAAGGCTCGGTGTCCTATTAATCAAATATGCTGCAGCCAAAACACAATCACCCCAAAATTCAATCGGCAAGCATGCTTGGAAACGGAGGGCTCGGGCTATATTCAGAATGTGTCTGTGCTTCCGTTCAACTCTCCCATTCTGTTCAGGTGTGTATACACAGGAGCGTTCATGAATTACGCCATTGTCTTGAAAAAATCGAGTCAAGCTTAGGAACTCAGCTCCATTATCAGTTCTAATGATCTGAATTTTGCTCTGAAATTGGCGTTCTGTCATCGCAAAGAAGTTTTTCAAATATGTTGAAGCTTCACTTTTCTCTTTTAACAGATATAACCAGACACCTCTCGAATAATCGTCGACGATTGTTAAGAAGTACTTAGCTCCAGAATAGGCTGGAGTTCGATATGGTCCCCAAAGATCGCAGTGAATTAATTCAAACCGGCGCAATGTTTTATTTGAACTCAAAGGAAAGGATTGGCGAGACTGTTTTGCTCGAAGACAAACATCGCATGACTTATTCAAATTGTGAAAGGAAACAGGAACAGAGATTTCTGGAATCAAACAAGTTATTTTTGCAGAAGGATGACCTAGCCTTCTGTGCCACAAATCATACTCGTTTGCCTCCCTCGTGACAGCTACAGCCGCGAGCTCGACGCTGCGAAAATGAAATGTGCCTCCAATTTGTTTACCACTCCCAATCACCATCCTCGAAGTGCGGTCCTGCACCACAAGGAACTGTTCAGCCAATTGTAAAACGCAGTGATTCTCAGCCATCAATTGACCAATGGAGATCAAGTCGGACTGAAATCCCTCAACAAAAAATACAGATTTCAGCACCAAAGCTGATCCTAGGTATACTGTTCCTTCTTTAACAACCACTCGTTCTCTACCATCAGCAAGTACTATCAAAACCGGATCCATGTCCCGCACATGAGTCAAGATCTCTAACTTTCCTGTTAGATGATGAGATGCCCCCGTATCCAATATCCAAGTAGGTGAAACATATTTACCTGTCATTTTTTCTGTCGAATTTTCAGCCTTTGCATTGAGAATTTGTTTGATTGAGTTCCATTGTTTGTCTGTTATACCACTGATTCCATCCCTATCTTTGTCTGTAACGACATAGTTTGCTTGTGTATGCTTTTCGCAGTTAGGTTGACTTACACTATTGGCGTAAGCAGCAACCCCTCGTCCACGACCACCACCAGAACCAGCACCACCTCGTCCTCTGCTCTGCACAGATCTGCTGCGTGGTCGGTCACCCCACCACTCGGGATATCCAATAACTGCGTAACAGCTGTCTGAGGAGTGTCCACTGCGATTACAATGCTTACACACAACATATTTCTCATCACTTCTGCCTTGGGTTGAGCGAGTTCTCATCATTGCCGCAAAAGCTTGTACCTGAGTATGTTCATCCGTAGTTTTCCCACCATTGGAAATCAGATCCTCCTCTTGTCGTACGATGTTGTACACTTCTTCAAGAGGTGGAACAGGAACTCTAGACACAATACTTGACCTCACTGTACGGAACAAAGTATCGTCAAGACCAGATAAGAACTCATGTACCTTGTCTTCTTCTCTATCTTTTTCTTGAAGTGCGCCAAGATCACACACACAATGGCCGCACTTGCAGACTCTAACTGGACGAAAGCTCGCAATGCTGTCCCAGATCTTCGTCAATTTCCCATAGTAGTTTTCAATTGTAAGTCCTCTTTGCTTACACCCAATCAATTCAGATTTTAGTTGTTGAAGCTTCGGTCCATTCATCACCGAGAACCTTTTTTTAAGGTGATCCCATAGATCCTTTGCAACATCCCTATGTGACACATTTGATTTCACTGCAGGATCAATGCTCATCTTGATCCAAGACACAAGAAGTGCTTGAATAGTCCACCAATCTTCCAAATCTGGAGATCCGGCAGCAGGTTGCGGAATCGTTCCATCAAGAAAGCCAAATTTCTTTCTTGAACATAAAGCTGTCTTCATACCACATACCCATTCATCATAGTTATTTCCTTTCAGTAGCGGATGCGAGATCACTGCACCCGGGTTGTCCGCAGAAGTCAAATCATAGGGAGATATTGTTCTTCTTACTTCAACTGTCGGATTCGCTGGTGTCAGGTTCGGTGTCGGGTTCGGTGTCGGGTTCGGTGTCCGGTTTTGTGTATGTTCTTCAGCCATAGTTGTTCGTAAGATTTAGTTTCTAACTGAGAAAGCAATTATACTTGTTCAGGCTCTGATACCATGTAAGAAACATGAGGTTCCAACTCAAAACCAATTGGCAATGAGTGGAGTAGCCCATGATCTTATATATTAGTCAATTTTGTTCCCATTAGTCGATGTGGGATTCCAACACGCCCTCTCGAGATAATGGCTCTTTGCACATACATCTCGAACCGAATCCCCGCAATTTTTGGATCGGTTAACCGAATCCCCACAATTTTGGATCGGTCAGGCCCATCGTGGGCGCGCCATCACGAACCTCGCTCTGATACCATGAAGGAATCAAGATTCAACAGTTTCTGTAATCTCTTTCTCGTCGGCTATACATGTACAAATCTATATATATACCATCCACATATTGTAAACCCTACGCTCTTCTTTGAATAAGGAAATACAGAATAAGGAAATACAACCATTTTACGAATCTTTCCTTCTTTGGCTCTAATCGTAGCTTCACTTTCACAAACACCACTCGCTTTTTTCTGTAAACACGGTGAAAAGCAGACGTGGCCAAGTTATGGACCGAGTCAAGAACAACTTGGTGAAATATGGAGAGTCAAGGGTAAGTAGAGATGCCCATAGCTTTGATAAACAACGACATCTTGCGATCTCGACAGTATTTGGAGGATTAGATCAGTTGGGAAGGCTGCTAGGTTTTCTACTGAGCTCATGATCAACCTGCTGCAACTATGGCGGCGATGAAGTTCTTGGTAAAAAGATCGATTCTGTTTCGTATTTTTAGGTTTTTTTTTACAATGTATTTTGATTTTTGAGGTCTATACGTAATATTTATAGGAGTGGAGATTTTAGGAAGTTTATTTTATTAAATTATTTATTTTAATAAATGGAATTTGTTAAATATGTAAAACACTATGCAACTGGTAGTCCCAAATAATGGAAAAAATGAATAAAATGAAAAAGTTGAAGAAATAAAAAATTTACTGAAACTTGCTAAAAAAATGAATAATGATTCATCTAGTATTTGGAGTTTGAAAAAATATGGACAAAAATTACTCTATTTTTTAAAAATAACCGGCTGAATCCAATGAATCAATGGAAATTTTGCTGAAATTTTTTTCAGTATAAATTGTGAACATTAAATGAATATAATAAATTTTGATTATTCAGCAAAATTCTTCTAGCAAAATAGCAATCCAGATGCTTAGATTTTTATGGAATATATACAAAGATTAACAAAGAAACGTTTTAATTATATTTATGTCTTAACCAAAAAAGTTAATAATATCATAATCTAAAAAATACTTCATATGTTTCATACTAATTGATTTTTTGAATTGTTCACACACATCAATAAAAAAATTAATATTAAAATGTTTTTCAATATATAACTCCTTATAATCAATCAAATATCAACCAATAAAATATTAGATTTTTAATTTACATTTTTGAGAATCACAAATACAATTATATAATTTAAATAAAAAACATAGAAAATCAAGTAAATTGAAACAAAGAAAAATGATAGAAAGTCATGTAATTTGGAACTAAGGGAGTTTGTACCTTTTAAATTCTTAAGATTTTAAATTATACAAAAAAAAAACCATAATTAATTGTTAAAAAATCTCAAAAGCTGTCGAACAAAACTTCAGTTTCTACATTTATGCTTTAATTGACCAATGTTTAAATAATTGACACGAGGGACACAGTTTTTGTACACCAATCTCAAGCTTAATTTAAGTGACATTTTACAAAAGGGGATGAATGCAAAAAAAATCCTAGGGTTTGGCGTTTTCACCAATTAAACCCTCATTTTTGAAAAGGTGTAAAACAAATCCTAACTTTTATAATTTCAGCAACTTAAACTCTCCCGTTAAAATGACTAACGGAAGTCAAAACACGATCGTTTTGGTACTGACCAAAACAACCGTGTTTTGATAAAAACACCAAAAAAAACAATTAAAATTAATCTAATAACCTATAAAAAAATTCTAAAATTCACCAAAAAAATATTTTTTTTTAAAACATGAGAAAAATAGAAAAAACTGTATTTGATTTTTAAATTAATTTTAGTTGTTTTTATAATGCCTTTTTACATGTTTAAATTTATATTTAAAAACATTATAAAAATAACTAAAATTTTTCTATATTTTTTTAAAAAATTTAAATTTTTTGGTGAATTTTAAGATTATTTATAGGTTATTAGGTTAATTTTAAGTATTTTTATTAAAACACGGTCGTTTTGGTCAGTACCAAAACGACTGCGTTTTGACTTCCGTTAGTCATTTTAACGGCAGGGTTTAATTTGCTGAAAATATAAAAGTTAGAGTTTTTTTTACACCTCTTCAAAAGTGAGGGTTTAATTAGTGAAAACGTCAAACCCTGGGTTTTTTTTTGGATTCATCCCTACAAAAGGTTTATAATGATTTTATTTATGATTTTTAAAAATATTTTACATAAATATTTTAGGGAAATTTGCTTAAATAAACAATTGGAAGGAGTTTTTTTTTTGTTTCATTTACAAATTAGAGACATATTTTGAAAGTTAACTATTCATTTTTTCCTAATACCAAATAAAAGTTCTAAGGTGACAAACTCGCAAAAAAGTATATCTAAAAAAAAAAGAATCTTATTTTTATTACGTTCTGTTTCGTTTTATGGTTTTATAAGCTAATAAACAAACAAAACTTATTCGTTAAACGAGTGTGAACTAATACTTGCAGGTTGTATCTCAATTCCTTTGAATACTAGCTGAGTGGATTGGAGCTTGATTTGCAGGTTTGGAAACGAAGATGAGCAAGAAAGAAGAAGACTCAATCACTTTTACGAGTTCGAGTATAATCGGAACGATTATACTCTACGTCTCGCCGGGATCAACGCCGGAATTCACTATAATAGGGAATTACAAGTATTGAGACTCAAACTGAGCTCAGTTGAGCAATTACAAGCTTCGAGATTACCGAATCAAGACAGAGAAGCTATCACTTGAATTCGATCCGAATAGAGCTGGATTCCTTGAGATTGAATCCATCTTTGATTCAATCTTGAAGCCACGAACTTAGGATGCAATTCTTGAAGCACAAATCTCTCAATTTCAGGTGATTTCTCTCAACTCTCTAACTAACTTCAACGACTCTGTTTCGAGTTCGTTAAGTAGAGGAGAAGACTCAAAACGCCATCGTTTTGATCTTCTAATGATTTGGGCTTTTCCGAGATAAGGCCCCATTCAACAGAGTGCATACATTAATACATAAAATAAAAACGCATCATACCTTTAATTTCAATTTCTTGAACAATACACTTTATAACTTTTGGATGTAATTATAAATTAATTACTGATTTTTGGGTTTAATTATAATATCGGGATTTAGGATACAAAAGTAATTAATCTCGTAAAGAAGAAGAAAGCATATACTTTATTAATTAAGTAAAAACTTTAATACAACTCGAAACTATCTCCACTTTAAAACCTTTAAATCTTCTACATAGTCTACCCAACCATGGAATCTAAAACCACGAAACCTTTCAAAATCTTTAATTTCAACTTTTCTAAGAGTTTTCTTCTCAATATTAAAGAAATAAACACAAAGTGGAGGGGTTATATAGCTCAGAGTCAATACAATATCACCCATAGTAGTCATTCCAACAATACAATATGATTTTTTATTCCGCAACTTTATTGGCAAAACATCATAAACATGTTTAGACCATTCTTGTTTCTCGATGTCTTCTAAAACCCATAAACTCACCTTTAAGTGAAATCTCTTTTTACTAGAACACCATACCCACTCTGCATCGATTGCACCTAATTTACCTTTGAAATTTACCAAAAGTTCAGGTTCCTCAGAGTCACAAGGTTGATCAATAAACTTGAATTCTTCAGAGTTTAAATCGAAGCAAACTATCTTGAACGACAAAGGTTTGACACAAAACAAGCCAAGTAATACAAAATCCCATTGATACAGATATTAAGTTGGCAAGGATAATGATGTAAAGGACGGTTTAAACTCTTCCAAGATAATCTTCCAGATCTTAACTTTAGAATTCGATAACTTGGTGGAAACCCTTGATAAGCAGGTCCAAGAGGAGGCCCGAGATGGCTAATGACTAATAGACTCAAATGTTTTTTTAATGGGGTCATATCCACAATAGCTATGTACTGTTTTTGTGAGTTGTGGTAACGAGAAGAGATATCCAGTGATAGGGTTACATATCGTAGGATTGTTCAAGTTTGGCCTATCACAGAAATATATTAATCCAGCGACTGAAGGAGAGACATGCATAAAGGAATTAGATTTGGGAAGAGACATATGAAACTCTGATGTAACCGAAATTGATGACGTGGAATTAGTCTATTATGATTTGAAGAACAAAAACAGAGGAAGAACAGAGAGAGAAGAAAAGAACGATGAAGAAGAAAGGAAGAAGATCAATTGTGATATTTTCATTAATTCAAATCTATTGTTGTACATGAGTATTTATATTGTTGTAAACTTGAAAAACATCTGAATTAATCCAATTAATCGATTTTATTCGTTTTCTCTTTTTAAACCCGTTAGTTTGTTGGAGCCGTTATAATTCTGTTTGCTCTGTTTTCAATTCTGAAATCTTCTGAAATCTGGGAAGTTAATACGCCTCCCTCAAGTCGAAATTCGTTTTAGGGACGAAAGAGACTTGAAGTATTATAACGAGATGTTAGGCGACCAAATGTTGCTGGAAGCAAAGGTTTGGTTAGAGGATCTGCGAGCTGATTTTCAGAAGTAACATGTAGTAGCTTGAGGAATCCACTTCGGAGCTTATCACGAACTAGGTGGCAGTCTAAGTCTATATGTTTGGTCCGTTCGTGGAACACTCCATTGTTAGAAATGTGTATTGCTGATTGGCTATCACAGTATATTGTGGCTGGAGAAGATTGCTTGATGTTAAGATCTTGAAGTAAACGATCCAACCACAATAACTCACAAGTTGTGTCTGCTAAAGCTCTGTATTCTGCTTCTGCACTACTTCTAGAAACCGTCGTTTGCTTCTTAGATCTCCATGAGATTAGTGAATCTCCTAAAAAGATGCAATAACCAGTAACTGATCTTCGAGTATCCAGACAGGCAGCCCAATCAGAATCAGAAAATGCTCGTAACCTTGTATCTAATTTAGCTGAATAAAACAATCCCTGTCCTGGATCTTTCTTTATATAACGGAGAATTCGATGAGCTGCTTGTAGGTGTAATGTTCTTGGTTGAGACAGAAACTGGCTAAGCTGATGAACACTGTAAGTAATGTCAGGTCTTGTAATTGTGAGATATAATAGGCGACCAATGAGTGCTCGATAGGTAGAAGGATCTGACAGTAGAGTTCCTGAATCTTTAGAAAGTTTATTTGTTGCATCCATGGGTGTAGAGGCTGGTTTGCTTCCAAGTAAGCCAGTATCTTGCAAGAGTTCAAGAGCATATTTCCGTTGAGAGATAGAGATGCCAGTCTTGTTTCTTGCCACTTCTATTCCAAGGAAATAATGTAAAGGACCAAGCTCTTTGATGTGAAATGCCTTTGAAAGAACAGTCTTCAGATTTGTAATGGTTGTGCTATCATTTCCAGCTATAACTATGTCATCAACATAGACTAAAAGGATGACTATGGAATCGCCTGAGATCTTGGTGAAGAGTGAATGGTCTGCTTCTGATTGTAGAAAACCATTGTTGAGAAGAACTCCGGTGAATTTTATGTTCCATTGTCTTGAAGCTTGCTTAAGTCCATAGAGAGATTTGTGTAATCTGCAAACAGCTTTTGGTGGTATTGTTACTCCAGATGCAGGTGTGAATCCAGGTGGTAGTGCCATATATATTTCTTCATGAAGATCTCCATGAAGGAAAGCATTAGAGACATCAAGCTGAGTTAGGATCCAGCCATAGGCAGCAGCAAGACTCAATAATAACTTAACTGTTGTTAACTTAGCAACAGGAGCAAAGGTGTCCAAGAAGTCAACTCCCTCCTGCTGATTAAAGCCCTGAGCCACCAATCGTGCCTTGAACCTTTCTACTGAACCATCAGCATTGTGTTTGATCTTATATACCCATTTACATCCTACTGTCTTACGACCAGGAGGCAGTGAGACAATAGACCATATTCCATTATTTTCCAAGGCTTGAAGCTTTGAATTCATGGTTGCAATCCATTTAGGTTCTTTGATGGCTTGATAGAAGGTACGAGGTTCAGTAGTGGAGCTGATTTGAAGAGTAAAAGCACGGTAAGAGGGATGCAAATGGCTGTATCCCACAAACTTATCAAGAGGATAGGCTGTTTTTGATGCACCACTGGGTTGTTGATGAGTGTTAAAGTAGCAGTGATAATCAGTGAGGTAAGAGGGGGTTTTAGTGTTACGTTTTGGACGTGTATTAGTGGAATTAGAGGTATCCAATGGTGGTGGTGGTGGTGAATCAGGAGTGTCATCAATTATTTCAGGTACAGGTTCATGAGGAAACTCTGTTTCTGCAGGTATATTGACATCATTGTTGTCTGCTATGGGAGAAGGTAGGATTGTTTGAGCTGAAAAGAAATCAGAAGATGAGTCAGTATCTTTAAGATGAAATATGGATTCATGAAAAATAACATTACCAGATATAAAGATAGAGTTAGAATCAAGATCCAGCAATTTGTAGCCTTTGTAACCATGAGGATATCCAATGAATGCACATGCCCTTGCTCTTGGACTGAACTTATGTCGATCCTTTGGCAATGTTGAGGCATAGCATAGGCAACCAAAAGTCCTGAGATGATGATAATCTGGTTTCCTCTTGGTAAGTACTTCATAAGGTGATTTGTTGTCAAGAACTGGTGTTGGAGTTCTGTTTATTAGGTACACAGCAGTCCTCACACAGTCTGTCCAATAGGAGATATTGATGTGAGATTGGAAAAGAAGAGAGCGTGCAACATTGAGGAGATGTTGGTGCTTTCTTTCAACAATTGCATTCTGCTGAGGGGTGTCTACACAGGAGAATTGGTGTTGAATTCCATGTGCTCGTAAGAGATTAGAAAAGCTTAATTCAGGAGCATTGTCTGATCTAATGGTTTTGATGGTTGCTGAGTATTGAGTCTTTATTAACTGTAAGAATTCTGGAAAAAGACTTAGAACATCATGCTTGCGCTGTAAAAAATATAGCCAAGTAACTCGTGAGTGATCATCAACAATTGTAAGAAAATAACGGTATCCATCTATTGATAATTGTGAAAAAGGACCCCAAACATCAAGATGAACGAGATCAAAAGCATTTTTGGAAACTGAACTAGAAAGAGGAAAAGCTAGCCGTTTCTGTTTAGCTAAGGGGCATATCTCACAATGAGATTGAAAAACATTAGATTGTAAAGAGTTCTTTATGAAGCAATCATTAGGTAAAAAATGTAAGATTCCAGCAGCTGGATGTCCAAGACGTTTATGCCAGGTATGAGCATCAGTTTTATTTGAAATGCAGGTGTTCAAGGAAGCATGATTCAGCTGAACCAGAGATGTTGGGACGTCAAGGAAGTACAGGTTCTTCTTGATGTGTCCCATACCAATCTTCTGTCCCTGAGTAGGCTCCTGGATAACACAAGAAGAAGATGTGAATATAACAGAATATGGTGTATCCCTTAGAAGAGAGCTTACACTGATCAGGTTAAGATTAAAAGATGGTGAATATAGAACGTTCAGTAGAGTGAGATGTTCTGTTAGAGTGATGGTACCGACTTGAGTAATAGGAAGAATAGAACCATTTGGTAACGTTACTGTAATATTTGACACACTTTGAATGTCACGAAATAGTGAGAGATCACTACAAACGTGTGAAGTAGCTCCTGAATCAATAATCCAAGAACTGTGTGAAGAAAGAAAATTTGATATTTGAAATATAGGGAAAGAGTTACCACTTGAGGAGATAGTGTTCAGGTTCTCATTGATGATTGGCTGAGTAGTTGCAGGTTTATTCTGCAGTTGATTATTGAGAGCAAGGAGTTGATCATTGCTAAGTTGTGCTAGAGCACGAGAGACAGCCTGAAAATGATCATCTTCAAAAGGATTTGCTGACACCATTGTAGCTGCAAAGTTGCCTTGATTGTTACTCTGTGGCTGTTGCCTGAATCTTGGTACATAAGCACCAGCAGAGGAAGAATTGCTTGGAAGTGGTAACTGGGGGGGATTTTGTTGATAGCTTTGCCTTGCAGGAGCACTGGAATCTTGAGAATTAGTCTTATATCCCGGAGGATATCCATGGAGTTTATAACACCTATTGATGAGATGTCCTTGTAGACCACAGTAAGTGCACAATGGACGAGGTTTAGGTCTCTGATTGCCTGAGAAGGCTGCCACAGTCTCTGACGTAGTTGAAGGAGCTTGAGAACTTGCTTGAAATACTGCAGTATCTGCAGATATCACTGTCTTGAGCCTCTTTTGTGACTCATATTGGATTACAAGATGAAGAGTCTTAGTAAGATCTGGTAGTGGATCGATCATGAGAATCTGATCTTTGACAGGTTCATACACTTCATTGAGGCCATAAAGGAATTTGATCACAAAGTTTCTTTCAAAGATCTTGTACCATTGCTGGTCAAGATTACAGGTACAGTTGGTGCATACACATGCTGGATTGGCTTGAACTGACTTGATTTCTTCCCAAATGGTGATTGCACGAGTGTAATATTCATTTACGTCCATGGATCCTTGCTTTAGTAGCTGTAACTGTTGTTCTATTTGATATAAACGTGGAACATTAGACTGCTTGAATCTTTCTTCAAGATCTGCCCAAATTCCTTGTGCAGTTTTGACATAGAGAACGCTTTGACCAATGATCTTGGAAACTGAATTGATCAGCCAAGAACGAATCACATCATTGCAGCGAGACCAGATCGCATAATTTGGATCCGTGGAAACAGGTTTTGGTAAGGTTCCATCGATGAAACCGAGTTTATTTCTACCGTTAAGAGCCATCTTGATTGATTGACTCCAAGAATTGTAATCTGCAGCTCCAGTGAGTCGATCAACGACTAAAACTAGACTGGAATGGTCAGATCCACCAAGAAAGTATGGATTATCATAGGCTTCTTTGTGGCTGAGAGATCCTGAAGCAGCAGGAGAAGTCATTTTGTCGAATTTTCGATGCGATTCTCGAAGAAGAAGAAGAAAAAGGTAGAATCGGAGAAGGAAGATTTAATCCGATGATCAAATGGAGCAAAAGAAGAAGGAAATGATCAAGATGAAAGATCGATTTGCGGAAGAAAGAATCACAGAAGCTCTGATACCATATTATGATTTGAAGAACAAAATCAGAGGAAGAACAGAGAGAGAAGAAAAGAACGATGAAGAAGAAAGGAAGAAGATCAATTGTGATATTTTCATTAATTCAAATCTATTGTTGTACATGAGTATTTATATTGTTGTAAACTTGAAAAACATCTGAATTAATCCAATTAATCGATTTTATTCGTTTTCTCTTTTTAAACCCGTTAGTTTGTTGGAGCCGTTATAATTCTGTTTGCTCTGTTTTCAATTCTGAAATCTTCTGAAATCTGGGAAGTTAATATAGTCGACGAGATTTCAGGCTGAGGACATGAGTACAAACACCAATTGTTGTTTTTGCTTAGCACGGCAAAAAGAAGACGCGGCCGAGTTTTGGAGTGAGTCAAGAATAACTCGGTGAAATATGGAGAGGCAGACGTAAGTTGAGACGCCCATAGCTTTGATACACAACGAAATCTCGCAACGGATTTCGATGGCAATCTTGAAATTATCTCAAGGATTAGATCAGTGGGAAGATATTCACTCATGTTCTGTTTGCATATGGCGACGAAGCTGAGAGCCTTTTAGGATATTAATTTTAGGGGAAAATCAATTCTGTTTCGAGACGTGTTTTGATTAGTATTTACGGTTGCAGAGGTTTTAGGAAATTAATTTATTAATGCATTTTAATTATTTATTTTAATGAATGGAATAGGCTATATATGTAGAAAGAAAGATTCTATCGAATATGTACCGAAGATATCAAAGAAATATGGAAAAATGGGTCTATTAATATAAAATATTAAGTTTATTTTAACTAAACCGATTTATTTGAATAAAACCCAAATAAATTAAACCAAATACATACTAAACCAAAATTTAATTCTTATATCCATATTAAACCAAAATTTATTACAATCCCTTAAACCAACAATAACCAAAAAATCTTTTTCTTGTTTAATTACATTTCTTTTCCTTAATTCGAATTACATTTCACTCCTTATAATTTACATATGCAAACAATTTTGTTAATTTTATTGTACTTGTAGTGTCTTCTAAATGTATGTATATATATTACTGTTTATGAAAATTTATAATATTATTCAATTATTTTTTAGAATAAAAACTATATTATAAATTATAGATATTTGCTATAATAAATTTAAAATTTTAACACTAGAGCAAAAGAACATTACATCTCAAATTTAAAATTCAACAAACTCAAATTTAAAGTATGAGTTGGAAGTATCCTCACGACAAACATTTAAAGATTTTTCAAGAACTCAAAATCAAAGTCAACGGTGAAAAGGGCCAGCTTGCCTAAATTATTCTCGGTCAACGGTCCTCTTAGAGGAAAGTTTCATAAAGAAACTTGTGTGGTTTCTTATTTGTATATAAAATAATGGTTTTTTTTGTGTATTTCTAACAAATCTCTTACAAAGAAAAACAATCGATAAACAACGTTTCATCCTCACCTATTTCTAATGGAAAGATCTCAAGAACTGTTCAATGGTAAGCAAGAAGTTTCTAGTTACAGTAAATTCCTTTGAAATCTGAAAACATGTTATTCTTGTGATAAAGTATGGGTTTCTTGTTGTTGTTTTTTTTGGGGGGTTAAAATATGGGATTGTTCGTTTGTGCGCCTCCGATACGGCACCAAAAATATATGTTTGTTTTCAAATCGCTAGTTCAACGACATATTGTTGAGATATATCGCTAAAATTCATCGTTAAACATGTTTGTTCTATATGTATCTGGTTCACCGTCAAGTTTCGGCAATAAGTCCCGGCAGTTAAAAATTAAATTAAACGCTAAAATTTTAGTGATTCGAATTTTTAATCGTTCGTAGTTGAACAAACGACGGATAAACGAACAAAAGGTTCATCGCTTATCGCCAGTTACAACTAAACGAACAACATTATTTATCACCGTCATCGTCCCTTGTCATGCCGCTGGTGTCAACAATATGCAAACCAACCCTACGATGATAACCATGAATATTGTTTTGATGTTTTCAGGCGACTTAGAAGCACCACTAATAGATGATGTGGAGAGGAATACAATGACGGTAACTGAATCAGTACCTGAAACGACGAACCATAAAAGATGGATCGATATTTGTCTCTCGATATATGTATTGAGTGTCCTTTTTTGTGACATAGTTTTTAGAATTGTGGGAAGATACTTTAAAATTAATGGTGGAAAGAGGACACATGTGATTGAATATGTCCAACTCGCTGTTTATTTCTCTGTTTTGATTATCCTTGGTAGAAACACACTCTGTAATTGCATGAAACAAGGAAGAACAAATGTCTGAAAAAATTGATTTAACTGTGTCTTGCCTCACTCAGCACATAAGCCAAATTCCACGAACCTTTACACCTTTTTTTTTAATGCTTAGTTGTAGTAGATATATTATGTATGGTCTGTTCGTTTACCCGTAGTTGACGCCAACGATCAGCCACGGGCGACAACGACGAATGATGAGTTACGTTGTTCGTTTAGTCGTTGTTCTTGTCGCTCATTGAACGATGTGTTTTGTCGACGAGTGATTTAAATTATAAATCATTGAAAATTTTAGTGTTTAATTTTAATTTCACAGCTTTTGCCAATTTCTCTTGTATAAAAATGTATTTTGTAAATTTTTCCCCAAAAAAAATGTTATTGTAAAACATATGCCAATTTAGTGTATGTATTTATTGAAATTTCTCTTTTTAATTTTAACAATATGATCTTTATAAAAAAAACTATTTCAAACCAAAAAAATAAGAAAAAAAAAACATATTTCCTTTTTCGGCAAAATTACCAAAGGTTTACTACAACACAAATACAAAATTTCCACAAACAAACAAAAAAATGAAGAGTTTTTTTACCAAATTTTTTTTGTAAATTTTATTTTTAAACTAAAAAAATGTACACACTACAATTTGATCGCCTAAAATACCAGTGTTGTTTAACAAAAAAAAATAAATCACTGTCATCTTTAAAATAAATTTTGTGATTGGACTTTGTCTCCGCCGTAAAGAGAGAGAACACGCTTTTATGCTGAAATTTCCTTAGAGCAACCATTTAAAGATTTTTCAAGAACTCCAAGTCAAAGTCAACGGTCCACTCAAAACTACCAAGGACAGATATTAATTAGTGTAGGTCTCTTTAATAAGCAAGTTTCATAATAATTTCTTGTTTGTATATAAACTAAAGGTATATCTTGTGTATTTCCAACACATCTCTAACAAATAAAAACAATCACTAAACAGTTTTTTTTCTCACCTATTTCTAATGGAAAAAACTCAAGAACTATTCAATGGTAAGCAAGAAGCCTTTGGTCAGGGGCAGCCCTAGAACAGGTAGATG
>KE152135.1:14869-25749 GCA_000411095.1 Aethionema arabicum | reverse complement strand
GCGGCTGCGTTTGCGGTTCGTAGCGCTTTGGCGGTTGATACCAATCACACCAACCGCTATGTATCGATGTGTACCGTTTTGAATCGCTGAAAACCAAAAGCTCATTCCCGTTTGCGTTTGCGGTTGGAAAAAAATTAAAAAATTAAATCAAATAAATCAAAATACTGATGAAGAATAAAAATAAAATCACGATTAATAAAAATAAAAAAAATATTATATTGTTTTTTAAAATTATAATTTTTTATTGACAAATCATGATAAAAGATTAGTTGTATTTTTTGAATATCAATTTTAAAAATCCATTAATCAAGGATTAATGATTTTAAGCAAAATAAAATATATAATCTAATCTATCGTGTTTACTATGGTTATGAGTGTTTTGATTATTATATATTATGTTTAATTTAATAATTTTTTGTTGAAACGCTTTCACATCCGCTGAACAACGAGTCAAAATTATCCCGCAAACGCATCCGCTCTCAATCGCTACACCAGTCGTAGAAACAACTTAATTCCGCTTTTAACCGCAACCGCCCGCTTCCGCAAACTCCCGGAACCGCAACCGCAACAGCAGCATTTAAACCAGTCAGACCCTAAGTGAAGAGTACGTCAACAGATCCAGCATAACGATTTGCTCTCTGATCGGTTGGTATATCTCATTAAGTCCAAATAGGAACTTAATAACAAAGTCTCTTTGGTAAATTTGCAGTTTACGATCAAGACCACAAGTGCAGTTTTTACATTTGCATACTGATCTCTATGCGAGGTGTTTCGTGATCAAGTTTAAATTTCTAAACCTCTACTTCCCGGTCAACATAGGGGTTGTTATGGTAGGTTAAGGGTCGATGCGCAAAAACAAGCACTTAGAACTAAATCTAAGCTAAGACAATGAAGATTGATTTTTGGGTTGTCATGAATTGAAAACGAAAGTAAAATAAACGAAAATTCAGTATTTAAAAGCGTAAGCCTGAAATTCTACGGATCATGCGGTAAACAGTCAGACAATCATTCACGCACACATACAGAACAACCCAGACTCTATCATAAATGCAAACCGGCCCACTCTCGTGCGACAGCTCGCAGTTATTACGCTAGATAAGCCATTGTATACAACTCTCACGAATATCTAAACTTATCTAACATGCATAATCGAACGGGATAGATATGTCAACAAACCCCTAAGCCCAACTCTTGTTGCGACTTAGTAAATTTGCTCACTCTAGCGGCTTTCAAACTATCCTACCGGCTCTCACAATCTAGGATAAGTCTAAGATTCTAGTCTAGGTGATCAGACTATCCTAAGGTTTACGTGCAACGCTAGGTGAAGGAGCGATAGATAAATTCTTGCCTATTTTTGTCTAACCATATGATCACACTCATCTACGAATCCTAGTTCTAACTAGGGAACTACTCGCTCATGCTTGAAATGAAACAAAACATAAAAGAGATAGAAACAAACATGATAAAATCAACGCTTAAGATTAAACAGAAACGTAATTCTACAATGAAAGTGCAAAATAAATGGAAAGCATGAAGAACAAAGAACGCTGGCTAGGGAGCTATCTAACTAAACTGAAAAAATACAGATCTCTTCAAACTCCCTTGAGTGTTGCCCTAGCTCCGGTTTTTATAGACGGCCCAAAATTAGGTAAAAAAGGCGTGAGTTTATGTTTTCAGGGGGTAGCATCGGTAGAAACATTTGGATGTTTCTACCGATACATATGTTAAACTTCACTTCCTGAAAATCTTAAACCCCCGCATCGGTAGAAACATTTGGATGTTTCTAACGGTACAAAATATTATTCGAGATTTGTACCACTCACGGCTTTGGTCATCGGTAGAAACATTCGAGATTTGCACCACTCACTACTACCACTACTACTACTACCTATTAGTGCAATTTTTTGGTGAGGTCATATTTTCCCTTCATCCAAGCCCAAGACCAAGCACTCATAGTCAGATTCTAAAATTACCTTTTTGTGGCCCAATAAGCGAACTTGGTGGATGGCCTAAATCAATTCTTTTGCTTCTGCAATTAATGGAGAGAACGTAAGTCCTAACTGTTTTCTTGACCATCTTATTACTTCTGCATTCTTTGAGCGGACCATACGCCTCAGCTAAAACTTTAGAATAATATTATTGAAATTTGATTGTTTGTAATTGTGTGTTTAGAATGATGGTTATGTATACTCCAGTTATATGACAACGAGAGATGTACGTTAAGGTTTGCTTAGGGTTTTGATATTTAATTATTTTCATTATTATTATAATAGGTAATTAATTAGTTACCACTTTAGACCTAAAGTTATCAGCCAAATGATTCTTAAAACAAACCCATAAACTCATTTTTCATTCACATTTAATAAAATTTGGGTCCAACTTGAGTTACGGTATAACTTTGGGATTAATAGAGTTTTAATTTTGAGTTTAGAGTTCGTTTACAATCAATTTATTGCATATAATTAGAGTTTAATTAACCATAAACCAAAAACAAACAAAAAATAACTTAATTACCTATAAATCAACCATAAATCTACCAAACACACTTGGTTAACCTCTAATTATATACGATAAACGGTTAAACTCATTAGAAAACCAAGAATTGTGCCTTACACCATATTTTTTAAGAAATTGAAAAATTTGAGGGGGGGGGGGGTTTACAATTCTTAAATAGAGTTTTTTTTTGGAACTAGGAAACTAGGAAACTAGGAAACTTCAGAACTTTTATTTACAATTTTGAAAGTAGAAATGTTTCTAACGTAAAAAATTCTATCTTAATCCCTTCAATTTATTTCGTAAATTGAGATTTATTTCATAAATTGAGATTTATTTCATAAATTGAGATTTATTTCATAAATTGAGATTTATTTCATAAATTGAGATTTATTTAAAACAGTATTACATGTTAAGAATTGATCATAATATAAACATCTACCTTCTAAACTATTTTTTTTATAATCCTAGAAGTTGATAAAAATAGTTTATACTACTCAATTTAATTTCTTCAATTTATTTTATACTAAGAACACACTTTATTAATAAAGTATAATTTTGACAAAAAAAATGTTACAACAAAGAAAATGTTAAGAAATTAATCATGATAAAAAAACACTCCGTTTCTTAAATTATACTCCCTCGGTTTCTTAATATAAGGAGTTTTGAATGAATGCACACATATTAATCAAACAATTTAAATGACAAAAATAACCTTACTTTTCAATTAATAATTACACTAATAAATAATAAAGTAGGAATATTATTGTCAAAAAATAACTTTTTCTACATTGAAATTTTAAAACATCTTATAATTTCAAACAATTTTTTTTTCTAAAACACCTTATATAAAAAACCGAGGGAGTATATTTTTAATAATCCTAAAATTAATAAAGACATTATAGACATTTTTAAAACTAAGTTAAAAAAAGATATTTTTAAAACTAGCCGTTGTCGAGATATACACATTTAAAACTAGCCGTTGTCGAGATATACATATTTTGTCTTGAACGGATTATGTCTACGGATTTCAAAAGATAAGTATGCTTAATTTACTTTATAAAACTCGCCGTAGCCAACTTGTAGCTTAGCTTATGTTAACGACTTAATTTTTGAAAATCTAAATGGTTCGATTTCTAGTTTTGTATTTTATAAATAGGCTCTCTCACAAATCTGTGTGAGAGAGAAAACAAAAACTCTTTCAATTGTTTGTTTTTCTCTGTTTTGCATCGCCACCATAACTTGAGGATGACGGAGACAGAAGGAGACTGGTGTGATGATTTCAGATTTTGGGTTGCCCAACAAGGAAGAGACACCGCCATTGAAGAATAAAAGATGGGATTTTGTGAATTTCGCCAGGAATTGAAGTAAGTTTTGTAATCACCTACGAACGAAATTAGAGAGTCGAAAGACATAATTTGTGTTGTCAAAGGTTGCAACTTTTCTTTACTGTATTATTCATTATTTAATCTTCACAATTGATTGGAGATACGTTACAAAATCAAAAGCTTTTTTAAGACTGCAATTGTTGACACAGAATCATAACTGTTGACACAGATTCATTAACTCTTGCTAACAATCAATCGCTCTCTGAAGTTGTGTCTGATTATTTGGTGTCAACAACTCCAATCTTCAAACACAATTCCTGAAATCTAAATCACCCAAGTGATTTCGTCAGAATATCAGCTAGCTGCTCCTTAGTTCTCACATATTTCACTTCGATTGATCCTTCCTCTATGCAGTTCTCGATAAAGTGATATCGAGTTTGTATATGTTTGCTCCTATCATGAAAAACATGATTTTTACTCAACGAAATTGCTAACTCAGTTCCTCTAGAACCGCTAAAATGAGATTGAAAAATACAACCGGAAAAATCACGGAAAAACGATTAAGGAAAACGATCCGTAGGGGCGAGATAAATCTCTATCCTTAACTCAAGAAATCTCTCGCGAGTGAGGCGGTATGAAGAGACTTTTGAATCCCATGATACAACTGGGGTAAACTATAATCGCTACACCCGACATACAAAACCTACGAACTTAGAGCTACGCTACAGTCTCGAGACTTACGTTTAGAAGAAGAAGAAAGAGATGCAGAAGATTTTGAAGTTTCAGTGTTTGACGGCTTGAAGAGAAATGATGAGTGGAGAAAGCTTATATAGGGGGAGTCTAGGGTTTTCTTTCCTCGTGCGTTGACCGAGTCAACATTGGACTAAGTCAAAACATTCAAAAAAAATTGTCCTAAAAAAGACTTCTCTATTGGGCCCAATGCCCATTTCTATCCATTTCTATTCACACACTTTTCCAAATGTTAAATTTGGTTCCAACAATCCCCCACATGAAGAGAAATGACTCCAAACATATGCAGACTCGATTGACTCAGAAGACAATGCAGACTCTACTAGACGTAGACAGAAAGACTTTCAAGAGTATGGACGAAAATTGACTGTGTATGAGGTAGTAGCATATTTCAGCCTTGAACCACTCAATGTTAATATTTTTCGCGTTTACTTGGCCAGGAGGTGAACATGATATTTTGAACCACCCGGATGTTTATATAAACCGAGACAACAACTATAACCCAACTTCATTTCCTTGTAGAACGAATTTCTCTATTGTGTTCATTTTGACCTTGAACTTTGCCTGGTTGGTCATGAGTTAACGTGGAGAACATAGCATATTTTTCATTCTCCTAGAAACGGCCTCATTTCACATTCATTAGGTGATTTCGCCGAGCTCCTGTCATATACAGAAGTATCCTGTTAATACTCTATGGATATAGGGCAACTACTCGTATCATTAAAAGCATTAGCTTTACTGTTGAAACTTATTGGAAGCATTGTACATCGTTTACAGGAGTTGGGTACAAACATAGTGCTTGTATCAGAATCTGTTTAATTTAGTTTTCTCTTTGAACCAACATCATGGGATCTCCATTCCGTAGGTGGGGTGCCCATCAAACATCTTCTTATGTCATAGGTAGTAAACCCATTCCCTTAGATGATTTCAACACTTGATCTCTAGTTAGTCCTTTTGTAAACGGATCTGCTAGGTTATCAGCTGGTGTTATGTAATCGACGAAAATTACACCGGTTGTGATCAAGTGTCGAATGGTTTTATGTCGTCGTCTGATGTGACACGATTTACCATTATAGAGAGTATTCAGTGCTCGGGCGATAGCCGATTGGCTGTCACAGTGTACACGTAGCACCAAGACTGGTTTCTCCCACATAGGAATATCTTCCAGAAAATTCCGAAGCCATTCTGCTTCCTCAGCTGCTTTATCTAAAGCGATGAACTCAGATTCCATAGTGGATCTGGCCAATTGGTATCAGGTCTAGTGCAATTGGTCAAATACATCAGACTGCCAATTACCCTTGCATACTCCACCTGTGATACTGCTTCACCAGAGTTCTTAGTCACGTGCAGTTACGCATCCACTGGAGTTTTCGCAGTTCCATTTGAGTGGTTCTTAAACTGCTCAAGGATCTTTTCAGCATAGTGACTGTGAGATAAGGTGATTCCCTCAGAAGTCCGGGTGATCTTAATGTCAAGAATAACATCCGCAAGACCCATGTCTTTCATGTCATGCTGTCCACGAAGCATGTTCTTAGTCTGTTGAATTATATTCTTGTTACCGCCCATGATCAACACGTATAAACTGAGCAAAATGTATCTACTAGGAATACTTCTGATGTATATGCATTTGTCACATTCATTAATGTTGAACCCATTTGACATCATTACGTCGTCAAATTTCTCATGCCATTGTTTCGGAGCTTGTTTCAGCCCATACAATAACTTCACCAGTTTACAAACTTTGTGTTCTTGTCATGGGACAACAAACCCTTCCGCTTGTTTCATGTATATCTCCTCTTCTATCACCATTTAGGAAAATGGTTTTAACATCCATTGATGGATTTCCAGTTCTTTCAAGGACGCAATTGCTATCAGTGGTCTGATAGAAGTTATTCTCGTTACAAGAGAATAGGTGTCGAAGAAATCCATACCTTTTTTTTGTCAAAACCCTTGCACCACAAGTCTGGCCTTGTACTTATCCATAGATCCATCAGTGTTCATCTTCCTTTCGAAGATCCATTTGCATCCTAGAGTTTTTAAACCCTGAGGTAAATCAGTGATAATGTATGTATGATTTTGTAGAATAGAATCCATTTCACTGTTTACAGTTTCCTTCCAGAAATTTGCCTCTGGTGTACACATTGCTTTTGTGAAGGTTTGAGGTTAGGGATGTCAATCGGGCTAGCCCGGCCCGACCCGACCCGACCCGGCCTAACCCAAAACCCGGGAAGCCCGTACATATTTGAGCCCAAGCCCGACCCGACCCGTTTTTTTGGGCCTTTATTTTGAAGCCCGGTCCGACCCAGACAGAGCTTCAGGGCTTTTCGAGCTTTTTCGGGTTTTCTGAACTTACAAATAAAAACAATATAAATGTAAATAAATCAATATAAACAAAATAAAATCAAAATATTCAAATAAAGTTAGTGAAGTAAAGAGTTATAAGAGTTAAAATATTTCTAAATATTCATGATTTTAATGATTTAAATCATTAAAATTATTATAATAATGTTACATTAGTCATGAAAATTCTTATATAAATCAATGTTTTAATATGTTTTCATAGAAGATGATAGCCCGCGGGCTAGCCCGGCCAGGCCCGACCCGAAGCCCGGAAAGCCCATGAATATTTGAGCCCGACCCGACCCGGCCTGTTTTTTTTTTGGCTAAAATATCAGAGCCCGAGCCCGCGTATTTTTAGGGTCAGGCCGGGCTAGCCCACGAGTTTTAGCCCGAATTGACATCCCTATTCGAGGTTCTTTCTCACTGAGAAATGCTTCGCCAAGGAAGACTTCGAGGTAATCATCACCAAAAGATTTTGGCTTACGAGCTCTTTTGCTCCGCCTAGGTCCGTCTTCAGTTGCTTCTGCTACGAATTCTCGAGTGCTAGATGTACTAGCCTCATTGGCTGAGACAGGTGTGTGTATTTCCTCATGACTTCTTTTTCGGTTTTGTCTACTATTACACTAAAATATATCTTCAAAGAATGACTCATTTCCTTGATTGCATGGATATCTGGGATATCTGACTTATGTACCCGAAACCGATACGCACTACTGTGGTGAGCATAACCAATGAAAATACAATCCACTGTTTTAGACCCAATCGACACTTTCTTCGGAGGTGGTACAACGACTTTTGCTAAGCACCCCCACACTTTCAAGTATTTATAAGAAGGTGCAGAGCCTTTCCAAAGCTCAGATGGCATTTTGCCAGTTACTTTGTGTGGTATTTTAATGAGGATATAATTTGTGGCGAGTAGCGCTTCACCCCACTGATTCTGGGGTAGCCCAAATTCCTTCAACATAGCGTTTATCATCTCTTTCAGAGTGCGATTCTTGTGTTCTGCAACTCCGTTAGATTCAGGTGAATAAGGAGCAGTAGTTTGATGGATAATGCCGTTTGCCAGACAAAGCATTAAACGGTCCGTCATATTTACCTCCTCTATCACTTCTCACCATTTTGATGGTTTTGCCAAGTTGGTTTTCAACTTCGACATTATATTCTTGGAATTTTTCCAAGACTTCATCTTTACTACGCAGCAAGTATACATAGCAGTATCTTGTACAATCGTCTATGAAAGTCACAAAATACTTTTTACCACCTCTAGAGGTTCAGTTGTTCTTTGGACACGAGGGAAAGGTGTTTTAGTGAGCTTTGCTTGAACGCAAATTTCACATTTGACTTTGTTAATTTTGCATTTGGGAATTAGATTCAAATTCATAAGTCTTTGGATAGATTTATAATTCACATGTTTTAATCTTTCATGCAAAATATTGAAACATCGGAAACAAATACACCATTGTTTCTTTGGAATGCCAATACACACATTTTGATTAATCCTTCCTTAACAAAACATTTTCCAATCAAAACACTGTTCTTCCTAAGAACTAGCTGGTCAGACTCGAAGTTGATGGTGAATCCGGTCTTGCTCATCAGAGTGCCAGAAATCATATTCTTCCTCATGTTTGGAACTTGCTTCACGTTGGTGAGAATGACTTCTCTGCCCGATGTCATCTTCATGACCACTTTTTGGTGCCTTCAATATTTGAATGGGATACATTTCCCATCAGCAGATGATCCTCCTTATGGCTCTTCTGATAGGTGTTAAACATTGTCCTATCATTGCAAATATGTGTGGTAGCACCTGTGTCATACCACCATAGCTTGGGATTTTCGTCAGCCATGTTAGCTTTTGTGACTATTGCACACAAATCAACTTATGTCAGGTTGGCCTGATTCTTCTCCCTAGCTTTGCTGTGACAATCTTTTCCGCGATGTCCCAGCTTTCCACAATTGTTACACTTCCTTGAGAAGACAGATTTCTTCGTAGGGTATTGTCCTTGCTTCTTAAAACACGTGGAGGTTTGACCAGCAACTTTGTTAAACCCAGTTTTGTGAGGGTTCGCTTTGCCTCTTCCCTTCTTTTGGTACTCAGCTACATTTGCATCATGAGTAGGAAACAAATCAGTTTTTTCAAGCTACAGCGACTCATTCTGCAGCCTGGATGTCAAGTTAGCCAAAGTCAATGGCTTCTGCTTGAAAGCGAGATAGTTCGTGAAGTCTGCCCTGCCAGGGGGGCGCTTCTCGATAAAGCAATTCACTATTAATGTCTCACAGATCTTCATTCCTTCATCTGCTATCTCTTGGACTATCATCTGCGACTCATGAACTTGACCCATGATGGGTTTTGAGTCCACCATGGTGAAGTTGAGAAATTTCGCTGTACTGAATTTTCCTGAGCCCACATTGAACGTTTTGTACTTCCTTGCCAGGGCGTCCCACATCTTCTTAGAATTCTTGATCTCACTATACACGTTGAACAGTTGATCCACCAGACGGCTTATAATGTAGCATCCAATTATCCACTGTGGCCAACACTTGTGGATCTTTGTTATCAGAAGAGAGCTCAGGTTTCGTCTCAGTGAGATACCTTACCAGATTCTGCGCGGACAAAAGGAAGTGCATTCTTTTCTGCCATTGCTTAAAATTTGTTCCTTCGAACTTGTCAGGCGTAACCTGTGGTTATGTTGTTGGACAAAAATGGGGCCACAGTCGTCACAGAATTGGTCCCATTAGCCACACCTCCACCGGTTTCAGTGCTGGTTTTGTCAACATCGACAACTTCAACCATTTTGTTCACAAAAGACAAATGTAGTGAGTATTGAGAACAAAGGATGATTAAACAATTAAAATATTTAATTCGCTAAAATTTATGTTCTAAGGAAATAATTATTTCCAAAACTTACAAAAAATGTGTTCACGGAATCACCGAATGATGTTCTTAAACAATATTAATAGATCGGAAAAGACCGTGATTTTTATAAACCGTTTCGTGATCCTGCTAAAAGTTGTTGCATAAATCGTTATTCTAAATCGTGATTTTTTTGAAACCGTTTTGCGATCCTACTAAAAGATATCGCATAAACGTTTTCTAAATCGTGATATTTAGAAACCGATTCATGATCCTGCTAAAGGCTATCGCATAACCGTTTTCTAAACCCAAAAATTCGTCTTTTTAAACCATGTAGATCGAAACGATTTTTTTTTTAAAAAAATTGGGAAAAAGTTAAGATCCGGAAACGATTTGAAAACGGAAAAAATTTAGATCCGGAAAAAAATTATAAAACGAAAAAAATTTGAATGAGTGGTTAGAGCGTTTTATAGTGGAGAGAAGCTAGGTTTTTGCGGTTTAGCGTGGCGGCGCTTATCCGAGTAAAAAAACCTCGCTAGGGCTTTCCACAGAAACACTTGACCGAGTCAAAAGTCCATAGAAATTTGACCCAAAAAAACTTTTTTATTGGGCTGAAAGCCCATTCACCAAGGTGTGAGCCCGAGTCCAGCTCGGCACGGCACGGCGGCAGCGCAGTGGTATTTGGCTCCTCTCTCACACTCTCCATAGTATCCTCCCACTAAAGGCTATTGAACCTTGTAGTGGGTACGTCACTATATATAGTAGTGAAAGATTCCCCCTACTAACGATGTGGGATAAATGAAGTTCTCCTCCATTAACTCCCTTATTATTCATTCATCTCAACGGGTCAAAATCCATTTCTTTTCACACTTGTTCAAAAGTTTAATAAGCCCAAAACTTTATTAAACTTAGGTTCCAACAGTAACTACAAACGAGCGGGTAAAAACTAACAAACATAAAACAAAGGAGTGTAAACGCGAGCATAAAAAAAATAAACAAACGAATGTAAAACAAACAAAAGAGTGTAGACAATAAATGTGTGAGTGTGCGAGAGAGTGAGCATGAGTGCAAGAGATCGAGAGTGTCCAATAACGAGAGTGTGCGCGAGATAGTGGTCA
>KE152133.1:316557-341730 GCA_000411095.1 Aethionema arabicum | reverse complement strand
AAGAACAAGAACAAGAACAAGAACAAGAACAAGAACAAGAACAAGAACAAGAACATCAAGGTAAGTTTTTTTCAAGAATTCAATTGAGTATTTGTTTGAATTTTAGAGGATTTCTTACTCGATTGAATTGGATTTTGCTGATATCAAGTGCAGATTGAGAGATTCCTGGGAATCCTTGTTTCAAAAGAAGTAAGATTGTTTCAGCTCTTTCTTCAAATTGTTCTCTTTTCTCTATACTAACTGTTGAACCCCAAGAAGATTTTGTATCTTTTTGCACCATTTTTCTTCTCCAAATCACAACAGATGCTTCGATTCGATTCTTTAAATCAAGAATCTTATGTTCAGATGATAAATCCATTTCAATTAAGAACTGATCTGCGTCAAACATCTCTAATGTTATCATTTTGTAGATCATATCTCCCAAACTAGCTCTCCCATTCTGTAATTAAACAATGAAATCAGAATTCAAGAATTCAAGAACTCTAAATTTTTTCGATTTTTTCGAAATTTTGAAATTAGGGGTTTAATTAGTAATAACCTTAGGAAGTGATTCTAGATAGCTTTCGGGAATCTCCATTTCTGAAAGAACTTGACCATTGATTGCCATTGCAGCTTTAAGAACTTGATTTACACATTCTTTTTGACTTTGTAGAAATCTTCTTGATACTTCTGAAAGACCGTTAACCGGAACTTTAACCGCCGGTAACCACCATTTTTCTTCGTTTCTTGATTCTGAAGAATCTGGAGAATCTCTTTTCACATAGTAGAATTCATTTTGATCCTTGAATTTATCAAGACAATCCTGCAAAAAACAGAGATTAATTTACACCATTTTTAAACCGAATTATGATATTTTAGACCCTTAACTTTCATCTTTTGGTGAAAAGAACCCTCAACTATCAAAATAGTTTTTTAAACCCAAAACTTTGATAACCATGTTTTTTTTAACTCCAAAACCTTAATAACCGGGTTTTTAAACCGAAATTTCAATTGAAATTATAGTATAATTAATCCAAATTTGTGTTATATTTTTCCGTCAAATTTTGAAACTATTGTTTAATTTTATGTTTAAAGTTTAATTTTGATTTGAAAAACAACAAGATTTAAAAAAAACTCGGTTATCAAAATTGGTTTAAAATCCATTTTAATAGTTAGAAAGTTTTTTTTCAGCGAAGTGAAATAATTCAGGGTCTAAAATACCAATTGAAAAAAAACCGTGATTGTGAAAAACGCAAGAAAATTTGTAGATTTTGTGTTCTTACGAGAAGCATAGCATCGAGTTTTTTAAGAGCAGGGATGTTGCAGAGAAGATCAGATCTTTGTCTTGTAGTCATAACTTCCATTGAAGATCCATCTTTATTTGTTTGTTGTGTTGGTGCAAATTCAACTATATGATCTGCTACTGATATTAACCAACCCATTTCTCTTCTCCATTTCTCTTTTCTATCTACCGCCATTGGCTCTAAACGCCTCTGTTCTCCAAACGCAGACGCCGCTAAATTCGTTATCGCGTTTGATAACGCTAACGCTGATGAAACGCCTTTTCCTCCTCCTGACATATCTTCTCCAAGTAATAATTTCGCAAATTTATCCTTCATTTGCTCCATTGCTACAAAGAAACCAAAGAATTAACCTAACTTGTGACACAAGAAACGATTTTTAAAACCTAACTTGTGATAGAAGAAACCTACCTGCTAGTAATTGTGACTCCATGGATTCTGATGAAGGAACTTTTCGATTAGGAGTTAGAGGTAATGAAGGACGGTCAACGAGGGTTCCGGGTTGACTTCTGAAGATCATTAATTCATCAAGATCGTGAAGATCTGAACCGTTCGATTTGATTGCACAATCTGAGCTCCAACTCTTCACATGATCTAAAGGTTTGTTCATATCGTTCATGTTCTTGAAATGAAACAATCTTGAATTATAATTTTCTTGTTCTTGTTCCATTTTTGCTTCAATCATTAATTTTTTTATTTTTTTTTTGTTTTTTATTTTTTGTTTTGATTTTGTAATGAAGAGGAGTTTTAGGGAGGAGTTAATTGAAAATTTGAATAAATAATAAGGAGAAAAAAAACTAACAAAATAATTGAAAATTAACGATTTTTTTTTAATTTGGCTATTGTAATGATGAATAACAAGAATGTTTGACTTCTGTTAAATGGTTTATTTTTAGTAATTTAATATATGATAATTCGTTGTCCATAACCGTAATTAATAAATGGTCAAATTCTTTAGGATTAAACAAATTAATATTTTTTTAATTTTCGTAAGGATGGTTTTACTATTATAAGTAGTGTTACTTGGTGGATCGTGGATTGCACGTTATTTAGAACATTGATTTTCTTTTTCAAATTAAAAAAAAGTTGTATATAATAGTCTTAATTAAAATTATTAAGTAAGAACATGTTACAGACAGTACTTATCTCTAATTAGCATTAAAAAATCTCAATTTTGTAACCAAAATAAGGGAGATGCGGCGTATCTACGTGTATATGTATATGTATATATATATATATATAATATTCTTTTAGACCTTTTATTTATTTATTTATTTATTTATTTTTATTTTGTTAATTGATGTTTTAAATTTATAACATTGTGATCAAACCAAAATTCCAATTTATTTCATAATTTTTCAAAAAATTGGGTTATATCATTGTTGTTTGAAATAGTACATGTTTAATATTCTTGGAATTACAGTATATTTTAATATAATTTTTAGCTGCTAATACTTTGCATTTCTATATAAAATCCGTTATTTTTTAAAAAATTTAAATATTTTTTTTCACGGTTTTTAAAATCTTTCTTTAGCATTTATGTCTTTATTTAATTATTTGATATATGTCGTTATCTATGTATAAAAAAGGAATTTATCAATATATATACCGTCTAAAAATCTAAAAACCGGAATTAAACCAAATTAACCGATTGAAATTAACCACATTTTTCTTACAAATTTTATTGATCACACACAAAAAAAGAAAAAATAACTAAACACAACCAAAAACTAAAATAAAAACTCTTACATGAAATCAATCTCTCTTCTTCGTTCTATTTACACATCTAGATTAAAAAAACAGAGGATTTAGGGTTTATATTGATTCTTAAGGAGTAGAATTGGAGCCTTTGAAGATGAGAAAATTGAGTGTCTCCAATTGAAAATAGATAAAAGTCCCTTTTGAATGTGTAAAAAAACATCCAAAATTTGATCCCACCACACATTGCCACCCATTCCCATATCTCTCATCAAACTCCTGAATTCATCATCATCATCATCATCATCATCAATTCATCATCATCATCATCATATATATATGTAGATAATTAAGAAAAGGGGTTTATTAATTAATAATTAATTACCTTTTTGATGTGACCAGCAATAGATTTACAATCAACAACATCAAAAAGATCAAGAGCTTGAGAAGCAGAAGCCATTGCTTGTCTCTGCATTTTCTCTGACATATCTGTATCTTCCACCATTGCTTTACCTTCAAGCATCTTTGATCACACTAAAAAAGATTCAAACTTTTTTAATTTCTGCAGAGAAATCACAAAACCCACAAGAAATAAATTGAAAAAGACCAAAGATTTCTATTTAAAATCCTATCTTTTCAATATCTCCTTCGTTTAGGGAAATGTGCCTGTCCCTTTATGTGACTTTGTCGTCTTCTCTTCACTGGTCATAATGCCTCCTCACGGGTTCTAGGATCCAAGATTTTACCCAGAAATAGTGTAAAAAAGGATAATTTTCAAGATTTAAAATTAAATAGAAAATTGTGTAATAATAAATCATCTGAGGAAGATATGTCTATTTCTGACGTGTGTCATTGTCATTTGTCTTTGACCTTTAAAGGATAACGATGGAGAGGTTCATAATCATTTCAAGACTAATAAATAACTATTATTTTTTATATTTTATTTTCTGTTTCTTGTTTCATGAACAAAGATTTTGCTTTTTATTTTTTGTTTTTAGAGAGATTATTTTTTAAACAAGGTTTTTTTTAAAGATTTTTTTTTCTATATATTTCGGTGATTTGTTTTTAAAAGTTAATAATTCAATGAGGATATTTTAAAAAGTATCCTTGTTACTGTAAATTTATAATATTAAAAAATAGTTTACTTTAGTGTGTATTATTTGAAAAAATATTAGGATAACTTTAAATTTACATTATATTTAAGAGTTATTAAAAAAAAATATATTAGCTTATAGTTTATACACTTTAAATTTTGTATTTTTTTTTGTCATAAATTTTGTATAATAATATATAGGGGATATATATCTATCATCACTAGTATTGTTTTGAAATACTTTATCACAAAATTATTTTCTAATAATAATTTTAGATTTGATTTAAATATTAATTGTGTGGACCATATGTACTTTAATTGTGTTTTATTTTTTTTTTGTTTTTGGACGATATTAAAAAAAAGTATACATATGGGTTACAAGCATAATAAGCCCACTAAGAAAGATTAAGGCCCATAATGGTAATCCATTCCTTAATCATATGATCTTTCAGATCTTTCACAATAAACTGTAATTATGTGAATTTTTAGTGACTAACATATTTTATTTAAAAACATGTGAATATGTGATTTAGTGCATATATCTTACAAAGATTAAGTAACTAAAAATATGATATAGATGGACTAAATTCATACAATTTTTTTCCCCACAATTATACAATTCTTGTATATATTTAATTTTCAGCAATTTTGCAACATTTTTTATGAATTATTCTAGTAAAATCAATAAAATTAATTTAAATTTTTTGCTTTGTTGACTAAACATGTGAGACATGTCTATGTCTTCATCTCCCGCCGTAAATCCTGGTGAGATTTTAGTTCTTCTTCATATAACATCGATCGATTTTTCGATCACTCTTCAAAATCCGACGAAATCTCAATACCATAATGTCAACGAATCCAAAACCCACTTCAAAATCCTCCATCGTTACCCTCCTTCTCATCTTCTTCCTCAGTTTCCTAATCATCGCCTCCTCTTCATCAGATTCTAATGTCGAAGTAAACGAATCCGATGATCTCGAACAGCTCCTAGCAGTTGACGAGCAATCTCTACAAGATCATCCTGAGCAACAATCAGAAGCTGAAACAGTGAGTAAAGCGCAGAGGATCGTACCTGAACTCACTGGCGACAATACGAAGCGAGTAATCAATGGAAATGAGTATGTAATGATTCTAGGTTACGCTCCTTGGTGTGCGAGAAGCGCTGAGTTAATGCCCAAATTTGCAGAGGCAGCTACGGATTTAAAAGAGATGGGAAGTCCGGTTTTAATGGCTAAGATCGATGGTGATAGGTTTCCGAAAGTTGCGTCAGATCTTGGAATCAATGGTTTCCCAACGCTTATTCTGTTCATTAATGGCAGTTCTCAACCTTACACTGGTCGATTTTCAGCGTAAGTTGTTGCTTACTTTCACCATTTTCACCTCTTTCGTAGCTCAATTAGGTGATAATGTACTTTCCCCCAATTTTCCCCAATTTTGGGTCTAATTAGTGAAGAAACTTGGGAAAATTTCCTATTTGTGTTACTTGAAGATTTTGTGATGGTATTGTTTATGGGATTTGTGAGATTTGTGAGATTTGTGTATGTTCTTCTGATTTCAGAGAGGATATAGTTATATGGGTGCAAAAGAAGACTGGTGTATCCACCATTAGAGTCAACACAGTTCTTGAAGCTCAGAGATTTCTTAACAAGTACCATTCTTTCGTTATCGGTCTATTCAAGAACTTTGAGGTATCAACATATCAAAACCATAAGATTAAACCTTAGAGAAGAATTTGAGTTTTTGATGATTTAGCTTGCATTGTTTTGGATATTGTTTGTTTCCTCAGGGATATGAACATGATGAATTCATAAAAGCTGCAAAATCAGATAATGAATTCCAGTTTGTAGAAACTAGCAATATCGATGTTGCGAAACTGCTTTTTCCTGACCTGAAAATCAACGATGTGTTTTCTGGTTTGGTTAAAAGTGAAGCTGAAAAGTACACTAAATATGGTAAGTTCACTGATTTGTGAAGAACTTTGATGTTCAATCTTGTGCTAAGATATATAACTTTGTGATGATTCATCAGATGGACCTTACAAAACGGAGACTTTATTAGAGTTTTTGAACACAAACAAGTACCCTTTGGTTACAAAACTGACTGAAACCAATACTGTTTGGGTTTACTCCAGTCCTGTCAAGCTTCAGGTTTTGGTTAATTTCAGTTTCTATCTCTTACCAGTTTTGAATTCTTATCTGAGTTTGGTTACATTTTCTTGATTAGGTTATGATCTTTTCCAAGGCTGATGAGTTTCAGAAACTTGCTCAATCTCTTGAAGATTTAGCAAGAAGGTTTAAATCGAAGGTAGTTAGTTCTCAGTACTGAATCTTGAAATCGAAATTGATTTAGTCTTGAAACCTTCTCTGATTCTCTTGGTGTTCTTCATGCAGCTTATGTTTATATATGTTGATATAAGAAATGAGAATCTTGCAATGCCATTTTTGACCTTATTCGGAATACAAGATGGGAACAAAACTGTTGTAAGTCTCTAAAACATGACTTAACACTTAGTGTGAATCAATCTACTTATAAAAGTGAGTTAATGTATGTTTTTTTCAACAGGTTGCTGCATTTGATAACAATCTGAACATCAAGTATATGCTTGAATCAGATCCATCACCTGGAAATATAGAAGTAAAAAGTTTCTTTTTCATCATTAAGATGTTCATATAGAAACAGAAACTGATTTGATTTGATCTGTTTTGGGTTTGAAATTTAGGAGTTTTGTTCAGGACTTGCGCGTGGAACTGTTTCACGGTACTATAAATCAGAGCCAGTTCCAGATAATGTAAGTAAGAGGACACCATTAAAGATAACTAGTGAAAAGGTTTAAGCTTTCCTGTGTTGACTAATATGGGTCTGAAAAATATGCAGCGAAATGGGACCATAGTGACTGTGGTTGGGAAGACTTTTGATGAGTTAGTGTTGAACAGTTACGAGAATGTTCTTCTTGAGGTCAGTACATAGAAACTTTCTGCTAACTACGTGTTAGAAATAAGATTAAGACATGGATTTTGTTGGGGAAACAGGTACATACACCATGGTGTTTGAACTGTGAGGCACTAAGCAAGCAGTTCCAGAAACTGGCTAAGCATTTTAAAGGATTTGAGAATCTAGTTTTTGCAAGAATAGATGGATCTGCAAATGAACATAGTAAACTACAGGTGATAGATCTTACCTGGTATGTAGATTTTGTCGGGAAATTGCTCGAACATGAGCTGATTCCTAGACTTGATTGGTTTGATTGATGGCAGGATGATGAATATCCAATGATCTTGTTTTACAAAGCTGGCGAAAAAGATAAACCGGTAATAATTTCGAGATAGCTCAAGTAAAACTTGATGAATTTGATCTAACCTGTGTTTTTAACCTGCAGTTAAAGCTATCGACGAAATCGAGTGCTAAGGACATTGCTGTTTTAATCAATGAAGAGTTGAAACCAAAGGATGGGTTTGGTAAAGATGAATTGTAGGAAGAGAGATATTCATAAAAGAGAAAAATTTTTGCAACGTTACATGTTTTTTATGTGGAACCCCAATACCTTAAATTTTGTCTTAGGTGACATGAAATTTTGGGAATTTGTATTGTATACATCAAATTGTGAAAAGAAAAGAAAAGAAAACAAAATCCAATCTTTGCTGTAACAGACTACTTACTTGATTAGCATTCACACCCTGTTGATCTTTGTTGCTGACCTCCAGCAACATCAATGGTGTCAGGCTGGTACCTGCAAGGTATTAGTAGTTTTAAGAACTTGAATCTAATGGTGGATTTGATAATAGAGACATATATCTATATGCTAGTGCTCGATTTGTACTTACATTTCTTCTTCAGGTTCATTCTTGAAAGCATTTTTGGTTATGCATTCAAAAGCTGCATCAACATTGAATCCTTCTTTTGCAGAAGTCTCAAAGTAAGGAATGTTTCCTTTAGATGCACACCATGCCTTAGCTTTTTTCTCAGAAACCTAAGATGAGATAACTTTAGCATAACCAAATCCTATTTTGTTCAGTTAACAAGACATAAGAAGCAAAGTCTTACCACTCGGCTCTTACCACCATCAACATCTGTCTTATTCCCCAACACAACAAACGGGAAGTTCTCAGGATCTGAAGGACTAGCCTAAAACGTTGGTCGAATAAAGACGATCAAACACATAACAACAGATTTCAAATCACTTTAGATTGTTATTATCACTAAGAGTTTGTTTTTTACCTGGATCAAGAACTCTTCTCTCCAATTGTTAAGATTATCAAAAGATTTCATAACATTCACATCATAAACAAGAACACAACAGTCTGCTCCTCGATAAAATGCAACTCCCAAACTTTGAAACCTTTCTTGCCCAGCAGTATCCCATATCTATATATACACAGAAATCAGATCACATCTATATGTAAAGAACATAGCTAATTATCTGAGAATGCAAGAGTTCCAGGAGATTCAGATTCTCAGAATCAAAATGTCAACATTAGTCATCAATCAAGAAACTAAATCTATAAAGAAATTAGATCACACCTATATGTAAAGAATCTAGCTAATTATCTGAGAATGCAAGAGTTCCAGGAGATTCAGATTCTCAGAATCAAAATGTTAACATTAGTCATCAATCTAAAAACTAAATCTATGAGCAATAATGGTTTATTATCCAATAAAGAGGCAGAGGAAGATAGATAGATACATAAAGATTCAGTACCTGTAAAGTGAAGAGCCTGTCATCAATTTGAACCTCTTTTGTCAAGAAATCTGCTCCAATCGTCGCTTTATACTGATTACTAAATTTGCGATTCACAAACCTAACATACAATAAAATCAAATTAACATTAAAACCTTATTGATCAATAGTAACAAAATCATAGATCTGAGTTTTAGAATCATACTGATTCATCAAAGAAGTCTTCCCAACCCTGACCACACAAAATACCAAAATGTCAATCGATAAAATCAAACCACATCAAATTGAAACCACCATAGATCGATTTCAAAGATTCCTCATATTAACCAATCGCATAAACACACATAACCTAAAAAAAAGTAAATCTAGAAATCAAATTTTCTTCAATCCAGACCGAAAAAAGCCCCAAAGAAAAATTACCCGCTATCTCCGAGAATGATAACCTTTAGAAGGACTCTCCGGCGTGAAGACATTGACGGAAAATTTTTCAGATGAGCTGATTTTGTTATTGTTTCCAGAGAAAGAAAGTGTCTCTGTTTTTTTTCTCTCTGGTTCAGTTTGAAGATGACGAATGAGAAAGTATATTCGCTTATAACAGCAAGGTCATTTTTATTAATATTTAATTCCAGAAATACCCCTCCCTCAATTATACATTATTAATTATACTATTTAATTATTTTATCACTTATTAATAGAGTTTACTTATAATATTAAAATATATTAAATAATATTTTGAATTAATATAATTTTGTAGGTGAAATTGTCACAGATTTTAAAACCAATAAAATATAAACTCTCCCTTTCACAAATCTGAAATCTCTTTAATATCTTAACCACAAATTCAAAAATTGTTGACTATTCTTCAATAAATAATACCCACACGTGCGAAAACAGGTCGGTCACGTGTGAAATGCGTGTAGTAAAACAATGTGTTTACACACACCTACCTAAAATCCAAAATAATTAAAGACAAAAGTTTAAGTTTTTAATTACCAAATTCACTCTTTGAACACATTCTTTGTCTCTTTAATCATCTTTAGTTCAATCTCGTCTGTTGTGTGTTGTCCTTCAGTGCTTGAACTTGATGGGTTCTGGTTATTTTCACTGGTCACAACACTGCGTTCATCACTGCTACCAAAAGTTTGACTTTCAAGAGCCATTTTCTTGAATTTCTTTAAGTCTTCTCTGTATTGTGTTGAACTGTAATCTGAGCTTCCATCTAAGCTGTAAATGGTACTGTGTCCAGGAGTTACTCCTTCGGTTAGTTCATCTAGAGAGAGATTACCTTCTAATGCTCGAACTATCTGTTATGTTCGAACAAGCCATGGCTTTAGTTTGATGAGTTAGGGAAGATTTTAAGGTAGTTTTTGAGTTGTGTACCTGGCTCATCTTTGGTCGGCGTTTTGTTGAATGACGGACGCTAGCTGCTGCACAAGCGACCATTGTTGTCATTTCGCTATTATCGAAGTTTTGTTCTAACTTTGGATCAACTAGACTGTCAAAGTTGCCATTGTTTAGAGCTTGTATCATCAGAGGTTTTGCCTAAAAAATGGCGAAAAAGGTTAAGTTTAAAGTTGTTGTTTAGTGTCAAGGGAAGCAAGATACTAACCCAATCAACGATGCTATCGTCGTCAGCAAAAGGCTGTGATTTATCAACAGGTCTACGTCCAGTTATGAGTTCAAGCATTACTACACCGAATGAGAAGACATCTGACTTATCAGTAAGTTTCCCAGATGAAGCATATTCAGGAGCTAAGTAACTACACAAAGATAAAAATTCACAAGAAAGAACATTAGTTTAGGAATATTGAGATGTTGTAAGAGAGGTTTGTATGTGGGAAATAGTGTTCATACCCAAATGTTCCCATTATCCGAGTGGAAACATGAGTATCAGTGTCTAGAGAAGACTTAGCGAGTCCAAAATCTGCTAACTAATGATCAGATTTCAACATAAGTACACTTGAGATATAGTCTATAGACTTTAGTCAAGAAAAGTGAGGATTGCTGTACAAATTTTAGCATACCTTTGCCTCAAAGCTATCATCTATAAGAATATTTGCAGCTTTTACATCGCGGTGTATTGTTTTCAGTGTACCTGAAATATGAAAAAAAGCTTATTAACCCAAGAAACAACTTCAAATACCCAAAGGGAGATAGTTTTATAAGTCAGAGCACAGAATTTTGCTTACAATCTTCATGTAAGTATGCTAATCCTTTTGCTGCACCAAGTGCAATCTTCATCCTTCTTGACCACTCCATTACTGGTCTTCCTTTCTCTGCAATATGATTCATAGTTACTTCAAGAGTCATGGTAACAATATAGCTCAACTTTATGCTACATAACAATTTGAAGATCAAATGTTCACAGTATAAAACAAATTGATCCAGAAGAAAAAGTACTCACCATGTAAGTGAAACTCCAGAGTTTTATTTGGAACAAACTCATAAACAAGCAATCTTTGGGATCCAGTCATGCAATAACCAATAAGAGAAACAAGATGTCTATGATGAACACGACTAATGATTTGAATTTCTGCCTGAAACTCACGTTCTCCTTGTCCACTACCAGCTTTAAGCTGTTTAATTGCAACCAATGTCCCATTAGAAAGAACTCCTTTATGAACATAACCAAATCCACCTTGCCCAATTAAGTTCATGTTGGAGAAATTACTAGTTGCTTTTGCTAATTCTTCATAAGTAAACAAATTGTGAGCTAGTCCCATCCCCATTGATTCACCAGATGGTTTCTCAGATCCCAAATTACAATTCCCCAAAGGAGACTCCAGTGGTTGATTCATTGGTGATCTGAAGTTGTCTGCATTTCCTGTAGATATACCAATGTGTGAGAAACTCTGTAATCTACAACATACTCAGATTACAGATGAGATATTCAGTGATCTAATTCATGAATTTGACAGATTTTGAGGTTAAACCAATGTCTACAGCTTATAAGGAGAAAGAAGGAAGAGTAAAAGAAGAGATCTTTATCTTCATATAAGGAAACAAAACGAATTAAAGAGTTGCAGAATCAGAATCCGAATAAATACAAAGGGGATTTGAATTTTTTTTTAATTATAAATAAACCCTAATTTTCAGGGATTTTGTCAGAAATGACCTGAAGAATTGGGAGCTAGTAAAATTCCATTGGCAGCTTCTGCATCTTTTCTCTTCTTTCTTTTATAGAACCAAACGAATATACCAACTCCAACGAGAACAAACGCAGCTCCAAGAACAGCTCCAGTAATCAGCGCCGCTAATGCATCCTTCCCCATACCTCCATCGCCGCTCGATATACTTCCTGGTAACGATGTTCCGGTGCTTGGTATTGAAGGAGGAATATCAGGTCCAATGGTGGAAGATGAAGGCGGAGACGTTGAATAATTTGTAAAAGGAGTAACTACTGGTTCCAGCGGAGAAGGAACAGAAGGAATAGTACTCTCCGGCGGAGACAATGCCATTAGATTTTAACAGAAGTAGACGAATATGAGTTTGATGATGATGATGAATCGATGATTGGTCGCTCACGCTCGTCGCAGGTTTCTTCACATGGCGGTAGTGAGAAGTGCGAGAAGAAGAAGACGAAGAAGAAGAAGGAGAAGGAACATTTAGTGGGTCCCACTAGAAAAGATTCTTCATCGCCGTGTGTAATTCTCTGACTCCACTCACTAACAATAATATAATGTTTCCATTTATATATTTAATCAACTTATTAATTATTACAAGTTATACCCTAAATTAATTAAACTCGGTTTACACTATTTGTCTTTATTATTAATTTATCTTTTGTATATATAAATGAAAACACCAAATCAAGATATGAATGCAATATAATAGTGCTTTACTTTCCACAACTTTTTATATTATGATCAAAGCAAGAAAAAATTTAACTAAATTGGTGAATTGGACGGCAAACATTAAACGTATTTACTAGATATAGTAATTATCGGGGACCAAATTTTATTGAAGAAAAATTAAATATATAAACTTTTGATATCGTTATAGGTACTGTGTATTCCTTTAATATCGTTTTACAGTATTTAATTTATTTATTTGATACCTAACGAATAACGACAATTTTTCATGGTATAACAGACGACAAAGATACATTGCTAGATTTGTGTTAAATCGAAATTATGAAAAACTTTAGTGAACATGAATTCTAAGAGTAGGACATAAGTTGCAGATATAATAGAAATATGAAGAAGATTCATGGTCCAAAATTTCATAAGTCAAGAAAATAAAACACAAAAAAGGACAGTAACCTCAGTAACGAAAAAGCTAAAGTTTAGTCAAAAACTGGTTTAAGTTGAAGCTGCTGCCTTGTTTCTTGGCTTGGCTTCAGTACCTATGTGTTCAAAAGAGTACCATTGTTTGATCGAATTAAAAAATGGAGAAAACTTTGGGATATAGTGGAAATGTTAAGTTAAAGTGTTACCTTCTCTGAAACCAGTCTTGAACCTGCGAGGAACATGACGTAAGTACCTCATCCTACCAGTTCCTGTAGTCTTTCTACGGATGGCCTTCACACTCCAGTTGTCTACAGAACAAGATTAAAGACATAAACACAGTTAATTCATCTCCAAGAAGTGTCCACAAGATGCAGATTTACAGTATGTGATTTGTAAATATTAGGCAATTATCGTCAAATAGAAGAAACAAAAGGGTTCAACAAAATGTGCAATCTCTACAAATGAAAGTGAAGCTGCTAAGTTAGCTAAGCTACAGAGATATGAGAGAGTGATAGATGAAAACTTGGAACACAATATAAAAATCATAAGCATAGCTTGATTGTAACCAAATAGAAAATTCAACAAATCGTGCAGCTCCTAGAAATGAAATCAAGCTATCAAGTTATGGAAGATAATCAGAATTATCTGATTACTTAGTTGAGCTACAGACATAAGAGAGGCTTATAGCTTGATAGTAGGCAAATAGAAGAAACATTGATGATTAAACAAAATGTGCAGATCCAAGAAATGAAATCAAGCTACCAAGTTTTGTGATATTATCAGAATTGTCTGATTATCTAACTGAGCTATATAATTAATAGATGATGCAAAGCTTCGTATCGCAGGACTATATAAAACCCTATTTTTGATTTGAGAATCAAGGAGATGAGAAACACTACAACCAATTCTAGTTCCTAATGAATGATATCAGAGTTTCAACAAAGTCTAAACACATACAGAGAAACAAGAGCTCAGATGAAACAGAATCTTACGCTAATTCATTGACAGACTCAATCAATCAAAAAACCAGAGAAAGCAATAGAGATAAAAAGAGTCGTACAAGTCCTCTTGCGGGCGGCTGGGTAAGCACAAGCGGAGCATCGGCTCTTCTGGATGTGAAAACTACGACGTCCACATCTCACACAGAGAGTGTGACTCTTGTTTCTTCTCTTTCCGAAACTTCCCGTTCCCTTTCCCTGAAAATCTCATCAACATACATAACCGTATCAGTGACTGAATCAAAGAATTAAGATGAGCAACGTAATCAAGCCAACGAATATGAAAGATGGAGAGATAGAGAATAGTAGATCCACCATTGCAGCGAATGCGAGCTAACGAGCAAACCAATCCTAAGTTCCGGCTTCAAAGAAACGAGAAGGTATAAGTTAGCATAAAGACTTTATATTTACTAGGGTTTCTTATTATTAGGGTTACTTACTGGATCCCAAAACTTATGGGCCTTTGGGCCTTTTTCCGTGTTAAAAAAAAAACAAAGCAGGCCTTATTTTAAAATGATATAATTTTTTTTCCTCACATAAAATGATATATTTAGAATTATAAAAAACTAAATATTCGTTTTTTCGAGTTAATTACAAATATTTTTTTTGAAAATACATACAGAAAAACCTTATATATTCATGAAAAAACAGGACTTCAAAATTAATTTTCTTTTGTAACACAGTTTAAAGTAATGTATTTTCAATAATTTAAACTAATCAAATTATTTCAAACGCTTTTTTTATATATATTACATATCAATTACTTTCTGAGAAAATCCATTACAACAAACCCAAAAAAAACCAAGAAACTGAAAACCCCATTAAAACCATATTTATATATCTTTACATAGAAAACTCTTCTCCACTCATACTCAAACTCAAACTCTTCTATAGTTTTAAACCATGTTCCGAGTCATGGAACACACCATACCTCAAACCAATAAACCAAACCAAACCAAAACCATATATGGTCGAGCCAAACCGGAGCTAAGGTCCATAAAACGAAGACCGGTTTAATTACTGACCGGTTGGTTCAATACCCAGCTGATGAACTAGATACCAACACATCGTGTTCCTTTAAGCGTTTTTGAAAATGAGCAAGTTGATTCTGTAGTTGACTAATACCTAATGCCTTTTGAGAGAGAATACTGTTCAATTTAGCTATGTAACTATCTAATTGGTTCCCAGGCTGGTCTGCTTCAACCAATAAATTCATTTCCTGTGTACAAAAATTTCATTAGAAAATGTCTTAAAAGACTCAAAACAAGAGTTTGATAATATGTTTTTACCTCTTTTACAATGTTCATGGTTTCCTCAACTTGTTTACGGTGTGCATTCACAAGGTCTTCTTCTTCCTGGTAACAAACAGATGATTATTAATGATTCTCAGGTCCAACTCTGGTTTAAACAAATGTTGTGTTTTTTTTACCTGTAAAAGTGCATTTAGATCATCATCTGAGTTTGACATCTTTAAATCAGGTTTGGGAATATTCGTTTTCTGGATTCTCTCTTGTGCTAAGTTGTTATAAGATGGAATCTCCAGCTTTCCATTTTTCTTCAACTTTTGTTTCTCTTGCTCGTAATCCGATGCATCGTTTTCCTCAGTCCACATATCATCATCATTAAATGAAGATGGAAGTAGAGGAGCCAAAGGAATCTTTGTAGATTCCCTTAGGTTCATTGTTGAAGAAGTTACTTCTTTCTTAGAATTGTTTCCTTTTGAAAGACTTTTAACCCTGTAATGAAGTTTTTCGCAAGGTTTAGGAGACGCAGAGGCGAAGAAAATAGAGTAGGGGAAGGACTAAACCATACCTGTCTGCATATCTTAAGGTGTTGAGGGTGTGTTCACATGATCCAGAGCTTGGAGATATACAAGATATCATTACAGTACGTGAATTTCCCATGAATGAGTCTCTAAGTACTTCAGTTAACTTACTGCCTCGAAAAGGAATGTGACCTTGATCATTATCCAATGCTCTAATGCATTCCTTTAAGGCAAGTAAGCTCTTATTGATCTCTGCTCCTTCCAATCTACGTCACATGATATGAAAAAGTTATCGAAAGCCGAAGAATTTGTTTTATATGGGCAGAGATGGCAGAAAGTGATACCTTGTTTGCTTATCATTATCTGTTGTGTCTGCACCACGCTCACTTCCAGCTAAATCGATGAAGGAAAGTTTTCCTACAAGACGAGGAGGCTTTGACTGGTTTCCCTCGACTGTTTTTTTTATAGCGAGTTGAAGTATAGCATGTGAGCGAGATGATTCTTCATTTGCACCAGTGGTTCCAGTACTTCTTGTTGCACTTCCTCTCTCAATAAGCTCCATAATAGCATCTGTGTCAGAAACTCTGTATTCTTGCAAGCCGACGATGCAAACTTGTTGTTTACCGTCCTCTCTCATACACAGCTTCCTATAAAGTCAAGAGATTGTGTACCAGTTACATGTACAGAGATTGCTGTAATACAACAGATTTGGATGCCTTTTAACTTACTTTCTTTCACTAAGGAGATCATATAATTTTCCTCCATATATCTCAAAGAAGCTAACAAACAACTGAAAGCCTTGGTTCCTGTATGTGTGCTGCATTAAACTTAGGATGTCCTTTGAAGCTCGAAGAGGCAATGGCTTCATGGTATAGGTTTTTCCACTACCTGAGAGGTAAAAACAAAACAAAGATGGTTCAGGAAAGATAACTCAAAAGTCAAAAGAATGGGTATTAGCTTATTCAGACTTAAGAAAAAATCACCTGTCTGCCCATATGCAAAGCAAGTGGCTTTGATACGCTGAAAAATAAGGGGGACTACAGGCTCCACAGTTTCACGATAAACCTACAGAAAGTGCTATTATAATCTGAGAAACAAGCACCAGTACCTTTTAAAGATTAGTTTCTCAGTTAACTCCTTATTATGTACCAGACGATTTCCTCATATTATAATGTAAATTCTGGAAACTTTTTAAACAGCATACTCACCTCATCGTTTGAGACTTCCTCATTTAGTACGGCATCAAACACAAATTCATGCCTTTCAACATAAGCTGTTAAGTCAACCTGCAAAAAAAAAATTTTAGTTGTAGAGTGGTCTTAGTTTACTATCATAGCGATAATTATGACAACTCTGATTTCACTCACCTTAAGCTTAGTTTCATGTACTGTTAAGGTATTGGCAAGCGTCTCAACAATGTCTTCCTCATTTTTTGTCGACTCCTTTTTGTTAAGTGGTCTCTTACGCACCTGTTCTCGAACATTCAAAGAATACCAAGTCTCAGAGAGGATAATTATAATCAAAAGGGGTATCAAGTGAAGTCAAAGAAGGGAAAAACTCTGGGGAAGATACATACAACGACTTTAATCTTTGCGACAGCATTCATCCTGTCTTTTTCAGCAGCCAAATTCTCAGCCAGTCCACGACTCTGACCTCGCTGCTTATTGTAGACTTCAAAGTCGTCAAAGCTTTGGATTCGGTTGGGATTGAAAACTGAGGAAACATCTACTTGGCTAGGAACTGGAATCTGCCGATTAAAAAACAAGTGATGAGCTCAAATATGACCCAAAAATTACTCATTTATACTGCACAAGGAATCTACAAGCAGTCAAACCATGACTGCTTGAATAGCAGATCTTCCATGATACTCGAATATGTAAATATCACTTCAAGCTCAACGCATACAAAAGGTTAAAGGCACCATTAAAACACTGAAAAGTGGAAAGATCAACCAGCAAACAGATTTGAGCTAGACTTTCTTTGTTAAACTTGAAAGAATTGCTAAGAACAACGACCTCAGTAAGTAGTTCAGTATCAAAAGAATGCAGGTCTAACAGTCCGGGGCTAAGCTCAGAGCCATCATTGTTCTTCTTCTGGCTTGGTTGACGGGAACCGAACTGAGCTGTACTGGGATGATAGCCGTAATTCTCGTTCCCTCTTTTTAACCCTCTCTCTTCATTGAAAAATCCTCTACTTGCTTGCAGACCGCTTTCTCCACCACCATAGTAACCATAATCCTGTTTATAGTCTCACCATTATGTAGACAAATCAAATACACTAAAATTAGCTTAACAAATATCATCTAGTAACTGCAGATAAACTCAAAAAGCACAGAAACCGGATTCCATCGCAGAGAAGCTTGATCCACAAAATCTACAGTACCGTTCCTAAACTAGCAAATCAAAACCAGAAACGAATTCCTCGCGCTTTCCGCCGGACGAGAACATATCATCGCACAATAACAACAACACAATATGCAATAGAAAAATCTAGCGCACGAGAAAAAAGACCAGAATGTGGAATTACATTGCTAGATGGCTGAAAGTTCGGGAGACCAGTGGACTGAAGCCATCGGGTATTCGAAGACGAGATATCAAAGATATTATCAGAGAGCTGCCTCTGGTGGTGCACTGCAGCGACTCCAGATCTCTGTCTCCCGTTCATCTCTACTTGAATACTGAATCCAGTCTCAGCTTCTTTGTCGCAGTAATCGGAGCTCCAACAAGGATCCGAAATCGGATCTACACAGTTCTCGCTCTCTTCAAATTCAAAATCAAGAGAAGAGAAGCTTTTGTACTCCCTCTTAAAACCAATACATGAAAATGGATTAGAGATCGTCTTTTTATTTTGAATATTTTCAAATTAAGCTTCAAATATATTTTAAGATATTTTATTCTTCATTTCGACACACTTTACATTTTCAATGATGACAATTAGTATAAAGTCTAAAAAAAATCCCTCACTAATAAAATTTAAAACAATTATTTGGAATATAATGGTTAAATAATAAAGGGTCCAAATATTAAATGAAAAGTATTTTTAAAACTAATGCTAAAATCCCAAAACTACATAATAAAATTAAAAAAAGTAAATGAAAGTTTTTGAAATATGAACAAATTATTTTAGAGTTCAGATATTTAATAAAATGAAATTAGTGTAGATTACGATAATGTAGGGTAAGGAATTTAAAAAAATCTAGTAAAATAGGGTTGTAAAAGTACATTACGATAATATAGGGTAAGAAATTGGAAAATCTAGTAATATAGAGGTAAATACTAATTTTCATAAAGATGAGTAAGAAAAATATAAGAAACTTTTCCGAACTACCCACTGACTTGTCCGGAGTCGTCTACAGTATAGTCCATAAATTCGCCATTAAAAAACTCTTCTCTCTCTCTCTCTCTCTCTCTCTCTCTCTACATCGACTCTGCAAATCATCAATTACACAAACCTTATGAGCAATGAAACCTTAACGGAGCTTAAAGGCTCGGTCTCTCTTCGAACGGTAATTTCTTTTAATCTTCTTGCCGACGAATGTTGTGTTTCAGGGTTTTTGAGCTGTTGAATTGAGATTTTGAGCTGAATCCGTTGAAATTTTAGGGTTTATGAAGCTGTAGCTATGGAGCCGAAGTGGATTTTCTTCCGGAAACAAATATTTCTCTTGATTTCGTGTCTGATTCTACTTTTCATTTCGTCCTTGGATACTGTAAGTAGAAAGATTCAGAAATTAGGGCAACTTTCTGGAAATTGCTTGAAATTAGGGCTACTTTTCAATTGATTTGAATCTTGTTTTGTAAAATGATTTCAGATATCCAGTGAATCACCTCAGAATTCAAATGATTTCAAGAAAAAATCTCACAAAGGTAAAAAAAATGTTATAGAACTTTAATTTTTAGGGTTCTTGTTTCTTGATCAATTCTAAATTGATTACTCTGTATCTATTCTCTATATACAGTTTCATGCCCTGTAGATTGGATCATTAGTCCAAACCAAACCAAATGCTATGGCTACTTTAGAAACACAACTTCATGGGAAAAGTCAGAGAACTTCTGCAAATCTCATGGAGGACACTTAGCAGCTCTTGAAACAGATAAAGAACTCAGTTTTGTACAGAAACTCTGCACAAGAAATGGAAATGCTACTAGTAGTTGTTGGATTGGAGGAAGAAGTTTGAATTCTACCTCAAGTTTTCGTTGGAATTGGACTGATCCCAAGATTCCACAATGGAATCAATCTATGTATCCTAAAGTCCCATTTCGCATTCGCTGCAGCCACTCGTCTTGTCGTTCGAATTTCTGTGTAACCGTGACAAGTAGTTCATCGACGATTATTGGTGAAAGATGCAATGCTTCTCATGCTTTCATTTGTATGATTGATTCTGGTAATCACTCCTCTTTAGCATTCTCCTACATTTATGATGTCGAAAATCGATTAAACTTATGGGATTTCGGTCTGATTTCCTCCTTTTCGTTATAGATTTTGAATTTAATCATGAAGAATATCTAAGTATCCTACATTTGCAATGTTGAAAATCGATTAAACTTATAGGATTGAGGTTTAATTTCACCCTTTTTTGTTGCAGATATTGAATTTCGTCATAAAGAATATCTGATTATCCTCTCTACTGTAAGTGGTTTGATTCTGTTCACTACATTTGCCATTGTACTATGGCTACTAATCTATAAACGAAGCAAGAAACGTCGAAAATCGAGGAAACTATCAAATTTATCATCTTCAGCTTTAGTTCCTCCATCTTGGAAGATCTTTACAAGCGAAGAATTAAGATCAATGACAAAGAATTTCAGCGAAGGAAACCGTCTTGCTGGAGATGCAAAAACCGGTGGAACATATAGCGGTACAGTATCCGAAGGTACGAAAGTAGCGGTTAAGAGATTAAAAAGGTCTAGTTTTCAGAGAAAGAAAGAGTTTTACTCTGAAATTAGAAGAGCTGCGAAATTGCATCATCAAAATGTAGTAGCTATTAAAGGTTGTTGCTATGATCATGGAGAAAGGTTTATTGTTTATGAGTTTATAGCTAATGGTCCACTTGATAGATGGTTACATCATGTGCCTAGAGGTGGTCGAAGCTTAGATTGGACCATGAGAATGAACATTGCAACTACTTTGGCCCAAGGAATCGCGTAAGTAAAATACTTACTTTAATCTGAAATTTTGTCCTTAATGTTTTAAGTTTTAAATCATTTTTATCGAATTTTGATTTCAAACATGTTGTTAGACCAAAATGATAAAAACAAACATGATTTTATCTGGGGCTTGGCATAAAAACAAGAACCGATTTGAACCGAACCTAAAAAAGGGTTCGGTTTCGGTTTCGGTTCCGGCGAAAAGTAACTATTGGATTTTAAACTCGGGATCCATGGATATCAGGTAGTAATTGGATCCAAACCGATATCCATTGGGTACCTGAAAGTAACAATACTTTATTTTTCATGTATTTTTTTATTGTTACGGTTTTTTTGGTTTTCCGGCTATTTTTTTGGTTATCCGGTAATTTTTCAGTTTTTTGGGTATTTTGCGGATCTTCTTATCAAGCATCCCAACCCGAACCAAAACTTGGAACCAGAACCAAACTGAAATCTTCAAAAAACTTAACGGATCCTATAGTCATGGAATTGCATAACCGAATAACCAAAAGTACTGAACCGGAACCGAACGGGTACCCTTATGTCCAGCCCTGTTTTAATCTATCCTTTGGTTGTTTACGGTTAAAACGAGCTACAACAAAACAAACAAGTTTTGTCTGAAATCTAAAAACTTTATATAAATACATGAAACAGGTTTCTACACGACAAGGTGAAGCCGCAGGTAGTACACCGAGACATCCGAGCGAGCAACGTGTTACTCGATGAGGAGTTTGGAGCTCATTTAATGGGCGTTGGACTCTCAAAGTTCGTCCCATGGGAAGTAATGCAAGAAAGAACAGTAATGGCCGGAGGAACCTACGGTTACCTTGCCCCGGAATATGTCTTTCGCAACGAGTTAACCACGAAAAGCGATGTTTACAGTTTCGGAGTCTTGTTACTAGAGATAGTTAGCGGTCGTAGACCGACACAAGCGGTTAACTCATCAGTTGGGTGGCAAAGTATATTTGAATGGGCTGCACCGTTGGTTCAAACGCATCGATGGCTCGATGTAGTTGACCCGGTGATAACGAGTGATGTACCGGAGGCTAGTGTGGTTCAAAAAGTGGTGGATTTGGTTTATGCTTGTACAAGAGATGTGCCGTCGATAAGACCAAGGATGTCTTATGTTGTTCATCAGCTTCAGCAGTTGGTTAAACCGTTAGAGGTTAAGTGAAAAAAAAATTTAATGTTAGATTTGATAAGTACTTTTATTAAGACTTTTTGTTTGACTATTAGTCTTTTTAATTTCTAGTCTTTGAATCGAATCTTAGGACAAACTTTGTCTAGATATTATGTAAAAGAATTAAATAATTAAACAAAAATGTTTTATAACTTTTATATTTTAGAGATGAGTAATCTCATCAAACACGTTAATTTAAGGTGTGATTTTTTAAAATTGCGTATTTTTGTGCACTTTTACAAATTGTGATACTGTATAGAAATTTTGGTTTAATAAAATGTATTTTAGAAACTAAAACTAAATTGTGTACTTAATAAAGCATAGAAGGTGATTTTGGAAAATTTTCCCTATTTTTCTTGATTTAAAATTACGTTACAAAATTAAATATTCTACACAAAAAATTCAAAAATACACTAATTCTAAAATTAATTTCAGAACTACACTAATTGATAATTTTTTTGTAGGGTTAATAGATATAATCATCCTCAATTTTTTAAAAAATCTTAGTGGAAATGAAATAGTGAAATTACAATTACAATAAATTAGTTTTTTTTAATTAATAGCAATTTTGTCTATTTATAACCAATAAAAGTATAATTTTGAAAAAAAAAATACATCTAAATTAGTGTAATTTTGAAATAATGTATTTCTTACAAAAAACTCTACATTGAAATGACTCTTTTAGATTTTATATTATAGATATCTATATCAAATTCGTTTAAATGTTTTTTTATAAATAAAATAGTTTTTCTTTTGCAAGTTTCTTATGTAAAAATGAAACAACGTCGTATATACATAAGTCACAATAAGCTATAGAAAAGTCAATGGCTTACAGTTACAGGTAATCAAAGAAGGATCCTAGAAGCTTATTAAGTAAAGAACTCGAACTTGTGCTCTAAGTTTTAAGACATTATTATATACACATTACACCCCAAAAATAACATTATTTAAAAAGACCAAAGTCCTTTTCATTTATTGTCTTTCTAAATTTATCAACTTATACCTTAAGATCTTCACAACTTTCATTCACTATAGTCTATATATATCAATCACTGCATATATATACTTCTCTGTTTCATAACAAATTTCAAACCTTTTTAAACAAATACACATTTCAAGATTTTTCATTTTAGTGGTTGATTTTATTGAAAAAAAATATGAAGAAAATGTTTTGTGGGTTAATTAAACCTAAGTTCTACAGAAAATGGTAAAGTTTTCTTCTTGTTTTATGAATAAATATTTAAAGATTTATGAGTTTTTTTTAATCTAATGTTTTTTTTTAATTCTCATGGTGATTGCAGCAAATCTAAGGTCAAGAAAGTGAAGATTCGTTTGAATTTCTTAAGGAATAGGAAAAATGCAGAAATTCAAATATTAAATGAAGACATTGTGAATATTCTTTTGAACCGTAATGATGATGAAAAAGCTTATAGAAGAGTAAGAAGATTTTTAATTTTGCATAAATCTGTAGTTTTTTTTGTATAGATTAATGTTTTTAATTAACTTTTAATTTTGTTATTATTTTGCAGGTTGGAGAATTACTTGAAGAAGTTACAATCTTATCTTCTTATGATCTTCTTGAGAAGTTATGTGATTGTATCTTAGCTAATCTATCGTTAATGGCGAAGAACAGGTTTTTTATTTCTACTCTTTATAATTTTATATTTAAAAACGGTCCAAAAATGTTTCGAAATTATAAATAACATGAAAAAAACTATACCAAATGTTTTTTTAATTTATATTTTAGTGATAAATTGTTCGTTTAATACTTTGAAACTATATATTAATGTATTGCATTTGCTATAAATAAATTAGCAACAAAAAAATGGTAATAATTAGAAGTAAAACATAAAAATCAATATAATTTTTTATCAAATATTTTCTACAACATTTTAGAGAAATTGGCTGTTTTACACATTTAAAAAGCCTTCTTTAGTTTTTTAGACTCATAGACATTTGGGTTAAGGGAAAGACTAAATTACCCTTCCACACATCTAGGTATCTTTTTAGTTGACCTAATGGGTTTAGGATTTCAGGTTTAGGGTTTAGGGTTTCAGGTTTAGGGTTTTGGGTTTTGGGTTTAGGGTTTAGGGTTTCGTTTTAGGGTTACGGGTTTAGAGTTTAGGGTTTTGGGTTTAGGGTTCCGGGTTTAGGGTAAATAAATTACAGGGGCATTATCGTCATTGTTAATTATGTGGTGTCTGTAAAACTAAAACTAGATTTCAAATGTCTATAATACTCAAAAGGCATATGAAATGTTTATTTTGCTAAATTTCCCAATATTTTAAGTCTTAAAGACCCAATTTAATTTTCATTTAAATATATTATCTTTCTGAACTTATTTATTTAATTAATTAATTTCAGAGAATGTCCTGAAGAATGCAAAGAAGCAGTTTCGTCTTTGATATATGCAGCAGCTTGGATTCATAAAGCTCCTGAGCTCAAAAATCTCAGATCTTTGTTTATTTACAGATATGGAAACTCCATTAAAGTATCTGTAAATCAACAGGTTAATTTTTAATTAATTTAATTGAATTATATATAATCCTCTCAAAATTGTTGCTAATTAATTCATTTTTAACAAAAATGATGAACAGCTTATTGAGAATCTTGCAAGACGAGAATATTCACAAGAAATCAAGATTCAGAGATTAAAAGAGATTGCGAAAGAAGCTAAGATTACATGGAACCCTAAATCTTTGGAACAGAGTTTAGTTCTGCAAGTGAAATCGAGGTTGCTTGCATCAGAAGTCAGTGAAAATGTTGAGGAGGAGAAGAAGCTTAATGAAGATAATAAAACGACGCCGTTTCAACGATTTAAGATTCCGGATTATGATGAATTGGTTGCTGTTTGTGATTTATTAAGATTAGGGTGAATTTGTAATTTGCTAATAAATATAGGGATAAATATTAAATTAGTCTGATGAACTGGAGCTGCTCGCACTTTATTAAGTTTAGGGTGAATTTTTGTAACTGTTAATAAATATAGGGAGTAAATATTAAGTTAGTCTGAGTTTTTGTTTAAAAGTGTCTAATTTTAAAAATAAAAATGTAGATAATTGTTGAGAGTATTATAGAATTTCAATATGAGTTTTTCATTTAAATAAAAAA
>KE152133.1:286655-316403 GCA_000411095.1 Aethionema arabicum | reverse complement strand
ATATTATAGATATATATACATAGATTATTAAAATAATTTATTAGTTGCTACATAAATAACTAAAAAATCTAAATCTTAATAATCTTTTTATTTAAAATTACACAGGTTCAAGCCGAAACTTTGTAAATTTAGTAATTAACTGTTTTGTAATTATAATTATAAAAATAAAATCAAGCCGAACCGAATATTTTCTTTTAATTTTTCATAAAAAGTTATAACGACGTCGTATCATAGAAGCATATAAAAAGCTTATAATATCATAAAGCTTGTTAATTAAGATATAACTCCTATATAAATGGAACTTGCTCTCTAAGTTTAAGACTTTATTATATATATAAAAAAAAAAACCAAACCCCCACATATATGACAGAACATATTCAAAGTTGATTACTTTGCTTAATAACTTTTGTAATATTCTGATTCTTTTGGTATTACTTCAATTTCATTCATTAAACCATCCTTTTTTATTCTTCAAAAATTGTATATAAAATTTCCATCTTTCTTACACATTTCGGGTTTATAACAAACAAAAAAAAATGATTCACAATTGTTTTAAACCAAAATTCTACAAAAAATGGTAAAAAATTTTTAATCCATCATTTTTTGTCAATTATATTATGTAACGAACTTAAAATTTTACACAATTTTATGTTAAATGCAGCAAATCGAGGACTCGTTACATGAAAATTAGAATTGATACAGTGAAGAAAAAAAGAAATGCTATGGTTAAGTTTTTGAAAATAGATATTATTGATTTTATTAAAAATGGCTATGATTATAATGCTTATACAAGAGTAAGTATTAATCTTCTTTTATTTCTTTTTAAATGTTTAATTGTTCTTCTTATATATTTATTAAGTTTTTTTTTGTATATAAGGTGTAAATTAATTAGTTTGTTGCTATTGCAGGCAGAGGTTTTACTTGAAGAGCTTAGAATATTATCTTGTTATGATCTTATTGAAAAGTTTTGTGATTGTATTATAGAAAATCTCTCCTTAATGGCAAAAAAAAGGTTTTCAATTTTACTTTTTTGGAGTTTATTTTATATATTTATTCTATATCTAAGTTTGGAATTTCGAAACTGTGACAACAAAAAGTATATATCGATATAGAACATTTTAAAAATAATAACTTTGAATAAAGTAATTCAATCGGTTAGAAACTTAATTTGAGCTAAAATCAACCGAACATTAAAAAAAACATTTTTATAGGATAAAAATTGTTTGATTTTAAATAAAAATGAATGATTACATCAAAAACTAGTCGAGTTATAATTCGAAATACAAGTTTAACGTAGTTTTTTTTCTATATTAAACTACAAATTAATTTGAGGTTAAACTCACTATTGTCTAAATTTTTAAAAAATTAAAATTAGTTACTTTTTTTTAATGTTTTTTAGAGAATGTCCTGAAGAGTGTAGAGAAGCAGTTTCATCTCTAATATATGCAACAGCTTGGGTTCCTGATGTTCCGGAACTTAAAGATCTTAGAGAAATATTTACATATAAATATGGAAATTCGACCGACTACTTTGTAAATCATGAGGTATATTGTTTAATTAATTCATCTTAGTTTTGTAATTTTTTTCTAACAATTTTAAGTTAATTTTTTTTTCAGATGATAAAAAAACTTGCACCTTTAAAAGTTTCAAGAGAAACTAAGATTCAAACAGTACAAGAAACTGCAAATGAATTCTCAATCAAATGGGATTCTAAAACTCTGCAACTAATGCTTCTTAAACAAACACAAACTGAATCTTCAACTTTACAAGTAAGATTTTATTCTTTTACTATAAAAAATATATATAGATCTTTTTATAATGAAACTAAGATTTTTCAACTATATAGACAAAAATAAAAATTATTATCTCCGATTGTTTTTTTTCCTCCAAAATTTACTCTTTAATATTTAAAACTCATGAGTAAAATTTTGTAGAAAATCAAAAAATTATTATTCACTTTTTCATTTAATGAAAAAAAATCTTAATATTATTATACTATGCATTTCTTCTTTTTTTTTATTCAAATTTTTTTTTTTTTTGAGAATGAATAATCATTATAGATGATGTTTGGGGATTTGCAAAAAAATACACTTTTGCATGTGTGTATTTGCAAAAATACACAAATTTAGAAACAAGAGTATTTTTAGTATGCAATATACATTTGTGTATTTTTGCAAACCCCTCTTAAAAAGTGTATATTTGCAAATCCGTTTTTATCCATAAAATTAGGTCTGATCGATTTAGGTTTTGGAACGTTAAAGATTATAAGTTTTATATATATAAAATATGGTGAATTTGAATATAGTTTACTTTATTAATTGATCAATTTTGGATCTGTACATATATCATTGAATAGAATCTACTGATGTCTGAAAAATGTTATAGATTGAAGATAAGAACAATGGAGATGATAACAATGTTGTTAATAATAATGATGATGATGATGCAAACATGATGAGAAAAAAGAGTATTTTAAATGACTCAAGTGATGATGAATCGAATCTTTCAAAAGACTCTTTATTTGAAATTGATTCAAGTTCGAGTTCGAGTTCTATAAGAAGAAAAAGTGATTTCAAGGGTTTAGATTATGATCAAGTAGTAGCTCGTGTAGCAAAAGAGAAAGAAGAAGAGAATACAAAACTTGTTGATAAAGAAACCTCTAGGTTACTTGGATCACAAGATAGTATAAGTAATGTTATGGAGGAAACGTCGTCGTTTCAACGACAGAAGCTTTTGGAGTATAATGAAGTGGTGGCTCGTTTGAAGTCAATTGGTCGAAGATATAAATAGATCTTACTTAGGTGTAAGAGTTTGTAATTATATTTAATTAAAAATTATATAGTTATGTTTTATTCTTAGTTTGGAATTAGTAGTAAATACACAAAAAAAAGATAACTAATTAATTAATGTTAAAAGTCTGTTAAAAAAATAATGTTAAAAGTAAAATTAAAGGGAAAACTAATAATTTGTAGCTAAATAATATATTATTCTTTTATTATATATATATATATAAGAAATATCGAATGAAAAAACATTAAATTTTCAATTATAAATAAATTGTTTTATTACTATATGCAATAATAATCTTATTGTAAACAAAAAAGGACACAAGACAAGATTCTTTTATTATGTAAAAAACAACTAAGACAAATTGGTCTTGTGGGCCCCATCTAAATTATTTCTTCTAAAATTTAATGGAAAAGAAAACAATAACGAATAAAAAAATTAAATAATCTTTCATGTAATAGAGATATTTGACCTATATTTATATTTAGTGATTACAAAGATAATACAAATAAATAAATAAATTCAAAAGTGTGACAAAACTATAGTATTTCCTTTTAACTTTATCCACGTCATTACCATGAAGTTAGCCAACGAAAAATGGAAAATTTCTATATAAAAAAAAAAGAATAATTAAAAAAAAAAAAAAGCGTAAAATGCCTTTTTCTACCCTATGAAACGTCGTCGTTTCACCACTAATCCCAAAGCTTAACACCAAAGCTTCCTCTCTCTCTCCTCTCTTCTCTCTCTCTATCTCTCTCCGTCGATAGATCGGAAACTAAGTGGTGACGACTTGTGAGCTTCAGTTACCGGCGGAGCTAGAGAGGAAGAGGATGGGTTGTGCCCAATCTAAGATCGAGAACGAGGAAGCAGTTACTCGTTGTAAGGAACGGAAACAGTTCATGAAAGATGCTGTTGCTGCTCGCAACGCTTTCGCCGCCGCTCACTCTGCTTACGCTATGGCTCTTAAGAATACCGGAGCTGCTCTTTCTGATTACGCTCATGGTGAATTTATTGTATTAGCTCAATCATCTTCCGCTGCTGCTGCTCTTGCTTCCTCTTCCCTTCCTGCTGCTTTCCCTCCTCCTTCTCCAACTTCCGTCGCTGCAATTTCTTCTCCTGTTGCTTCCTCTTCCGCTTCCGCCGCGATCTCTCAAGCTGTTCCAGGTACTCTTCCACCTCCTCCACCTCCGCCACCGCCTGGTCTTCAGCGTGCTGCTACCATGCCGGAATACCGATCCGGTGGTCAGCCAGGAATTGGACTTAACGAAACGATAATTGAGGAAGACGGAACCCTAGATGAAGACGATGACTCTGAATTCGAGAATCGTAACCGTCTGGTGAGAAAATCGAAGAGCCGTGGAGGTAGTAATCGAGGTAAGAAGATTGATGATAATCGTCAGGAGGCACCTCCACCTCCGCTACCTCAATCTGTAGCGGAGAATACAAACCAGATGCAACCGCTGCGGCAGCAGCATCATCAACAGCAACCTTTTTATGATTATTTCTTCCAAGCTGCGGAAAACATGCCTGGAACTACCCTAGAGGAAGCTCCTCCGCCACAACTTCAGGCAACACCAACGCCTCAACCACCTTCTCCAGTCACAGAGGAAGAAGAAGAGGAAGAAGAAGAAGAAGAGGAAGAAGAGGAGGAGCCAGTGGTTGAGGTTGAACGTAAATCGGTGGAGAAAAGGCCAAAGAGACCAGAGGAAGCAGAGATGGAGTTAGAGAATGCTGCCATTAGAGCTGAGGCTGTGAGAGTGTCAAAGAAGAACAAAGGAGTGGTGAACACTGGGGAGAGGAGAGGAGTGCGACCAACAACAAGCTTAGCGAATGTATTCACTGAACTTGATGATAATTTCCTCAAAGCTTCTGAAAGTGCTCATGAGGTTTCCAAGATGCTTGAAGCTACTAGGCTTCATTACCACTCAAATTTTGCAGATAACCGAGGTACTTTTCTATCCACTAATGATAGGAACAAGATAGTGATCTTTCTATAGATTAGCTAAAACTTCAAGATATTGATATGCATTGCTATACACAGGCCACATTGATCACTCTGCAAGAGTTATGCGTGTAATTACATGGAATAGATCATTTAGAGGAATACCAAATGCTGATGATGGAAAAGATGATTTCGATTCAGAAGAAAATGAAACTCATGCTACTGTTCTCGACAAATTACTAGCTTGGGAAAAGAAGCTATACGAGGAAGTTAAGGTACATACATATATACTCTTCTTTGAACCTAAGCCTTTATGATGGATGTATTCAATGCATCAAAGCTATATATATACTTTTTATGAGAGTTTCTTTCTTCTAGTTTAAGAAAACTCCATGTTTAGCCTGAAATTGTTTGGTTAATTTTGAAAAAACTTTGATGGATATAGGCTGGTGAACTCATGAAAATCGAGTACCAAAAGAAGGTTGCTCACTTAAGTAAAGTAAAGAAACGAGGTGGTCACTCAGATTCATTAGAGAGAGCAAGAGCAGCAGTTAGTCACTTACATACAAGATACATAGTCGATATGCAATCCATGGATTCCACAGTTTCAGAAATCAATCGTCTCCGTGATGAACAACTATACATAAAACTCGTTCACCTCGTTGATGCGTAAAGTCTCAAAATCTCTTCTTATTTTCCTAATCTTTTCGACGAAAAAGACTAATCAAATCCCTTTTGCAGGATGGGTAAAATGTGGGAAACAATGCAAATGCATCATCAAAAACAAGCTCAAATCTCAAAACTATTAAAAGCTTTAGACGTTTCACAAGCAGTTAAAGAAACAAACGATCATCATCAAGAACGTACAATACAACTCTTAGCCGTTGTTCAAGAATGGCACACACAATTTTGCCGAATGATCGATAATCAAAAGGAATACATCAAATCACTCGGCGGCTGGCTCAAGAACAATCTCATACCAATCGAAAGCACTCTCAAAGAAAAAGTATCTTCACCTCCTCGAGTCCCAACTCCACCAATTCAAAGACTACTCCACGCTTGGTACGACCGGCTCGATAAAATCCCCGACGAAATCGCTAGAACCGCTATAATCAACTTCGCAGCGGTCGTAAGCACGATAATGCAGCAACAAGACGAAGAAATCAAACTCAGAGACAGATGTGAGGAGACAAAAAAGGAATTAGGAAGAAAAATGAGACAATTTGAAGATTGGTATCATAAATATATGCAGAAGAATATACCTGATGAAATGAATCAAGATGGGTCTGAAGATACTGCTCATAAAGATGCTGTTGTTGAAAGACAGTTTCATGTTGAACAGATTAAGAAGAGATTAGAAGAAGAAGAAGAAGCTTATCAAAGACAAAGTCAACAAGTTAGAGAGAAGTCTTTAGCTAGTCTTAGAACTCGTTTACCGGAACTTTTTCAGGCAATGTCCGAGGTTGCTTATGCGTGTTCGGATATGTATAGAGCGGTACGGTATGTTACGCAGAGACAGAGTCAAAGTGAACGGCATCAGAAGGCTAGTAATGGTCAGAGTTCTTAAGATTGGTAAGCTCATTTTTATAAGTACACACACCATCATATATAGGTTATATATAGTTGGAAATCATTTATAATTCTTATGTTATGATGATTTTTTATGGAATTTATAAGGTTTGTTATATGTTGAGTTTATATAGTTTTGATTGTTTAAAGGAATTGGTCTGTTATAAGTAATAAGAGTTTTGTTTTGTATAGTGATTTTTGTAATGTCTTGTAAACCAATTTTTATTATACATAAAGTAGTGATTTTTTGGGTTTTTTTAAAAGTAATGTTAATTTTGGAATATACATTGATTTTGTATATATTTTGTTTTGCAAGATCTGAAGAATGTCTATAAATTATAAATTATAAACATGAATTTAAATTAATTTAGTTAAACCGAATCCAATTTCTACTAATTTTGTTTTAGAGTTAGATGAAATTCATTTGTGTTAACAATTGTGTGATTTTTTGGTAATTTATTGAGATAAAGATAACATTATTATTACTCATCATGAGAATTTAGAGAAATAAATAGTTAAATGCCTTAATTTATTAATTAACTTCATTTTGTTTGTCGTATAATTAACTTAATTAAGACTATTTTCCACCGAAATCTTAAAGTAAAAATACCTAATATATATAAACCTCAAATATAAATTCTTTACACGTAATCAATTATTATATAGTTTCAATGATAACTTCAATTATTCTCTCAACGAACGATATAAACAAACAACACAACACATTAAATAGGGAAAAAAAATCAAATACATTATATATATATGATATATCTACCTTACCAAACATCTCCTTTCTCTCTCTCTTCTCTCATAAATCATGGCCGTCGATAAAAACGACCCTGAAGCAGCTCCGTCGTCACCGGATTATCACCCTCTGCCGTCAGATCAAAACGACCGCGTTTTAATTCCGCGTCACACGGGCTTACGACGTCGTATAATCGTTTTAATCTTTTTAATTTCTTTTACCTCGATCCTCGTTTACATCTTCTGGCCGTCCGATCCACGAATCAAAATCGAACGGTTAAAAATCTCCCACGTGCACATCAACCGTCGCCCGGTGCTCTCTATAGATATGACGATGCTCGTGACGCTCAAAGTATTAAATGCTGACGTGTACTCATTTGACTTCACGAGTCTTGACGTGGCGATTTCTTACAAAGGGAAGACGTTAGGTCACGTGAGCTCAGATGGTGGACACGTGGCGGCTATGGGCTCGTCGTATCTTGAAGCGGAGACGGAACTTGAAGGCGTCACGGTGTTTCCTGACGTCATTCATTTAATTCACGATTTGGCTAAAGGCTCTATTGAATTTGACACCGTTACAGAAACTAACGGAAAACTCGGTGTTATTTTCTTCCGTTTCCCTTTAAAGGTACGGAAACTCAAGTTTTTTAATAAATAAATACATTATTAATTTAAGAATTTAGAGAAATAAATTGATGAAAAGTTACAGAAATAAATTGATGAAAAGTCTTTTTTACCGATTTTTTTTACATATAATTAAACCATAATATATAAGAAATTTCATCAATTTATTTGATTAAATTATTGGTAATTGGTTAAAATATATTTGGAATTTATAATTTTGAAATATTTTTTAATGGGCAGGCAAGATTGGCATGTGGGATTTTGGTGAATACAACTAATCAGACAATTTCTCGTCAAAGTTGTAAACCTGTGTGACAACATATGGTATTAAATTTTGTTTTTTTTTTTAAATTTAATTTAAAGATTTTAATAGTTAAATTATATGTGACTTGGAGTCACGATTAATCGTAAATTATCCAACTGCTGATTATTCGAATATTTTTAATAAACTAATTTAATTTATATATTTCAAATTTTTTTATCGGGTTTCATGTTTATTTTATTTCTAACCACAAAATAATCATAAAATTATGACCAATATATTATCAACTTATAACTGAGTTGTTTTTTTTTTTAATCAATTTATAACTAACTAGAATTTTTTGCTTGTAAATTGAATTTAGTTAAATTAGCTATGTTTAAAATTGCAAAAATAGAAGATAATAGCAAAATTAAATAGATAAATAAGATAAAAATTAATTGAAAGTGAAATGAAATACCTTTTAATATTAACTAATTTATTTTACATAATAATCCTATAACTTAATTTTGTGTTGTTAAATATAACTATAAAACTATATGATTTAAACTATATATTTTTGTATGATTTTACACTAAACGCTAGTAATTCAAAAACTTGTAATCAAATAAAAAAAACAATTTATAATTTGAATAAAAACAATATATGAATAAATAACCTTGAAGCAATAACAAAAAATATTAATTACAAAAACATATGTTTTTATTTATTTATTAGAGAGAGATGAAGAAGGAAGCCATTGAAATTCATGTTGATGAAATCTACACTTAAAAGACCTTGGATGCTTTGACGGTGAACAAANCTGCCGCCTCTTCCGCCGCCGGAAAACTCGCCGGAGCTATAGAGACGATATTGTTCTTTATTGTGTAACACATTTTTTTTTGTGTATGTGTGGTTTCGCTGAAGACAAAGAGATATAAATAGTAACTTATTTGGAAATAAATATTTTTTTTTCTCGTAAGGAAATTAATATTTATATTTGATTTATTTCCCGATATAAATAGGATAGATTACATATTTATCTATGACAAAAAAAAAGGATTACATATTTATCTTCAGATTTTTTTATTTAATATGAAGTTAATAAAAGTTGACACGTGGATAATTATTGCTTCGGTTCACGTCTTGAGAATGTTCACGACATTCCGGTCGGTAATTTTATATAGTTATTAGTGTATATCGAATTCATTTATTTATTAATTAAAAAATTTCAAGAATTGATGAAGAAATTTAAAGAAGTATTTAATTAACGACATGTAAATTATTCTGAAATAATACATCTCTAGTTTAATAAAAAAAATCATTTGGAGTAAACACACAAACCAAATATAAATTTGGAATTCTAGTAAATTAAATCCATTTTTTGTTATACTCATAGATAGTTCTGACTTGAGGTCAATTTATTATTTTATTATCATTAACTTGAGATTTAAAAATAAAAATTACCATTGCAAATTCGAATATAAATCAAATATCTTAAATTATAAACTTAATTAATTTGTTTCTTTAGTTTTTATTATCTTGTAGATTAAATCGTTTGTTGTTATTCATGTGTTATAAATTATATCATTAAATAATATTTCATATTGTTTTTATATTGTAGATAAAAACATTACTATTTATAGTAATTCAATAAAACGATAATGTAACAAATAAATAAATAAATGAATTTGGATATGAAAATATGGACCATACCTTTGAAACGAAACAAAAGGTTTTGAAGATTAACGAAATGTGATTGGTGAAAATAAGCGGTGAGAATGGGCCGACTATGACCTCTCTTTATGGGCTTCTCTTTATCACTCATCTTTTTCTCTGGATAATCTTTTTTTTTATATAATTTTAAATATTTTTCGTTTTTAAAAACTAATAATTGTGTGAATATCGGCTATATTAATATTTCGTTATATAATGTACAAAAAAAATAGTAGCTAACAATTATCGTGAAAACTAATTTAATTATATAGTTAAATACAATTTTATTTGTTACATNAAAAAAAAAAAAAAAAAAACAAATCAACCAAATCTAAGATAACCAAACCAAAAAAAATTGCATAAGATTAGGTTTGGTTTGGTTTTAAACCGTACCCAAATAAAACTGATTAGTTTAATATTATTTACTCAAAATTATTTATAAAATAAATATAATATATTTTATATGTTTTAAAAATTTAAATTTGGTTATTTAAAACAAATGTTTTGAATATTTAAATTTTTTGAATTCGAATTTTTTGGATATTTAAATTTTTTGATGTTTTATAATAATACAACTGTTTTACCATTTTCAAATTAAAAACTACGTTGTTTATCTATTTTTTTTTAATTACAAACTAATTAAATCTGAAAAAACTGAATGTAAAACTTGAACCAAATCAAACCGAATTATCTTAAAACCGAACCAAATCAAACCGAAATTAGTTTAGTTTACATTGGGTTTCAGTTTCTTAAAACCCGAATAAAACTGAACCGACCAAACCCGAACAACGGTTAGGTTAAACCGGGAAATGTTGAGATTAGGTATACCTTTGGTTCTGTGTTTGAGAGAAGCAGATTGTTGAGTAACACGATCATCAAATCGAGTTTGTGAAGTGAATGATTCGCTGAATGCTCGTTGATGAGTAGCTGCAGAAGAAGAAGGAGAAGATGAAGAAGAAGATTCAAGTGTATGTAATTGACCTGTGATTAAAGCTAAACGATCTGAGCCTCTTTCCATTATTCTTCTTCTTCTTTCATCTCTGTCAATCCCCATTTTCTTCACTCTAACAAGAACGGAAAATTACACAAAAAAAAAGTTTCAGAGATTTGGATCAAGAAAAATGGTTGTGTTGAAGAAATTGAGGCGATTTTAATGGCTTTCTGAAGAATAGCTCCTTTGTTCTAAATTTGGAAGGGGGAAAAAAAGTTATTGTAAAATGGGAAAAAACGACCACAGTGGGAGTCGAACCCACGACCTTCTGATCCGAAGTCAGACGCGCTAATCCACTGCGCTATGCGGTCGATTTATTATTCTGCCAATGTTTTTATATTTATATTGTATATAAGTTTTCTGGTTTCATTCAAGATTCAAACTTGGGAGGCTGCTTGAATCGATTCGTTCATGGTTTTGTAATCAGTATTGGGGTTTTCATATAATCCGCAGATTTCTGCGAAATTGTGTGATTTTATTAGATTTGAGGATCAAAATCGCTCGAATTTGATAATTCGATGTTTTTATATTTTTCTTTATGTTAGTTTTCTGGTTTTACTCAAGATTCAAACTTGGGAGGCTGCTTGCTTGAATCGATTCGTTCATGGTTTTGTAATCAGTATTGGGGCCGTTTCCATCTAATCCTCAGATTTCTGTGAAATTGAGTGGTTTATTAGATTTGAGGAGCAAAATGGCTCGAATTTGATAATTCCTCAGTGATTTCTTGATCTTGGTCTAGTAAAGATCCCCTATGGAGCTTAGGGCTAGGGTTTAAGATTTAAAGTTTAATTTTGAGCAAGATTATTTCAACAGAAGGATTTTGCTTGCCCAGGAGAGTTTACATTCATTTAATAGAAAAATCTCTCACTAGAGACTACTTCTCATTCACAAGTTGAGAGCTTTAAAGCAAATGGCTTCCTTTGTTTACATCCTAAGTTTTGATGGCACTTTACTTATCTATGGAAGTTTGCGGAGTTTATGGCTGAACATTAACTTTCCATGTTGATGAAATATCAGCTACAGCTTCACCAACAGTAAGATAAAGTCCACTTAATCCCAACGAATCTATGATCTTGGATTTATGTAGCTTCTCCATTACACTCCCCACTGGATTCACCAGCACAAGCTAAAATTCAACAAAGAATCAAAGGTTAAATCAGCATTTTGTTGATCTCTGTACTTTGCAATGGATATATGATGTTTACCTGAAGTGATTGCTTTTCCAGCTTCTTTCTGAGTTCAAACACAATTTCAAGTCCACTAGTGTCTATTGCAGACACAGCTGAGATAGTTACAGAAAAGAGGAACAATAAGAAAACAAGAACAAAGTTCGTTTTTGCTGGATGATGAATTGATGATATACACAAGTAAGTACCTGTCATGTCAAGGATTATGCATTTTAAGGTACCGCCATTGTTCTCTTTGATCCTTGATTCCTCTTCTCTAATCCATCTCAAGATCCTGCAAAACATAACTCTTTTAGATAAGAAAAGATTTTTAGTATTTGTTAGTGAAGAGACTTATCTAAGTATGTGACTAACCTATCTTGTAGATAAGTACAGTTTGCGAAGTATATAGGAGATTCAATGGCTAAAACCAGAAAACCAGGAAGTCTTGAAGCTTCTTTATATCTTCCAAGACTTTGAAATATCTGAGTCCCTTTGATATTTCCTAATTCAACTGTATTTGGTCTAGTTACATGTAACAGAATCTTGAAAACTGAGACTCCTACCTGTAAAAGAAGAGAATATTCTGTGAAATCAAATCCAGACCAGTAAATGAACCTTGAGGGATTGGTTTAGGGTTTGCTTACTGCTATTGCTAAGCCAAGAGGTACAGAAATGAAGAGAACGCCTAAGAAAGAACTTAAACAAGCGAAGAAATCGAGTTTATCAACATTCCATAGCTTATAAGCTGCTTGATAATCGATAAGTCCGATAACTGCTGTTAGGATAATGGCTGCTAGGATCACGTTAGGAGTGTAATAGAAGAGTGGCATGAGAAACAAAAGGGTTATAAGAACTGTTGAAGACATAACAATGTTGGTAACTGCTGTTTTTGCTCCAGCATTGTAGTTTACAGCAGATCTGGAGAATGATCCTGCGAAATTTTGACAAGATTTGAGGGTTAAAAAGTTGAGATGCGATTTCTGTGAGATTGATGAATGTTATTATACCTGTTGTAACGTAACAAGAAGTGCAAGAACCAGCCATGTTCATGAATCCAATAGCCATCATTTCTTTGTTTCCATTAACTTGATAGTTATTCAGAGATGCAAATGTTCTTCCTACAGCAATCCCTTCCTGAGTTCATTCCAAAACAATCTCATTCATATCTCAAGAACTCAAGAAAGGAGCTTGAAGATCAAAGTTAGCTTACAGTGAGCGAGAGAATGCCAGTGATGAGACCAGTTTTAATGGCTAAAGCAAGATGAGTACCACTAAAGAACAACATATTCAAGGAAGGTGGATTCAATCCCTTTGGTAGGTAACCAATCTGTATTCAAAATCATAAAGTTTATCAAATCTTTGATAGTAAAATACCGAAAAAGAGGAGAGACTGAATCTATATATGGTGTTTTACTTACAAAGGAAATGGCATGAGTCTTGGATCTGAGAAGGAAAACAAGTAAAGTTGAGATAACAACAGATGCTAATGGTGCTGCAGCTGAAACCCAGAAAAGCTTTGGGTTCCTCATACTCTAAATTCACCGCGAAAACATGAAGAAAACATTAGATTTTGGGATTCAAAATAAGCTGCAAAGTGATTGTGAAACAGTACTTACAATGTGTCTTGTTGTTAACATGATGGTTAAGAAGAGAAGACCCATCACAATAGTTTGCCAAGACCACTGTTTAAAACAAGATCCATGGAATCAATTTTGGATCATTTTCTTACATCAGACAAAGATCTAAGTTTTTTTGACTTACTTCAGATTTGTGACTAAACACTGAAGCTACTACAGGAACAATTTGCATTTGAGAAGTGAAATGCACAATTCCAAGAAGACCCTTAAGTTGTTGTAATGAAACAATGACAGCAGCACCAGCAGTAAACCCAATTAGAGTTGCTTTTGACAAAAAGTCAATCACAAAACCCAACCTGCAACCAAATCAAAGATCAAGAATCAAGAAAGATTTAAACATGGTTCTTGATTTATGTTGTTTTGTGTTACCTAAGCAGGCCAAGAGAAGCTTGGAAGACACCAGCAAAGAAAGTAGAAGTGAAGGCTAATTTAAGGTAAAGGATTGAGTCTTGTGTTGGAGAAATAGTTTGACTTAACATGGAACCCATTACAAGTGATGCTATTGAGACAGGACCTACTGCAAGATGTCTTGAACTTCCTAGGATTGAGTATATAAGTGGTGGTACAAAGCTTGAATCTATACAATGAAAGTTTTTAAAACCTTTGATTAGTTTTAGAGTTTAATTTGTTTAATTATATTGTAAGTGATGATTAGTATGTGATTTAAAGGTGTTAATTGTGATGATTACTTACAGAGACCAATAATTGGTGGCAAATTTGCTAACTTTGCATAGCTAATTCCCTGTCATTTACCAGAATATAATTAAAAAAAATATATTTTTATAAAGAAAAGTTTTTTTTTTTATATTTGTAATTTAACCCACCATGGAATTAACGAAAGGAATCACTATTAGATTTATATGAATAATTTAAACAAAATTAATAACAAAAAGACAAACATATAAATACCCTTTGAAAGAGATTTTAAGGAAAAACAAACTATTTTAATATTTAAATTAATATAATATTTTTTTTGGTCAACAAGTTAATATAATATTTACACACAAGTAATGACTGTTTTGAGTTTTTAAATAGATTTTAGATTTGAGTCAAAAAAAAAAATTTAGATCAGACAAAAAAAAATTAGATTCTTTACAGATATATTAAACTTCCATGCAAAAAAATCCAACCTTTAGTGATATTTCTCTGTAAATTAAACTTCCATGCTAAAAAATCCAAACTTTTAGTGATATTTCTCTGTAAATTAACAAGTTTATATAAAAAAAAAAAACTGTTTTCATTTAATTATAAAAATTACAAGGAACCCAAAACAAAATGAGAGATTTTCAGAGTTAAAAAAAAATCGAAAAAAGAGAGATTTTTAAATTAAAAGATGAGATTTTGAAGTTAGTTACCTGAGGAATGGCGAGACTAGCAATGGTGAGACCAGAGATAACATCAGATCTAAAGAGTTTAAGATTATACTGTGGGGCCCACGTGAAGATCGGGAATATACTCTGTAAACCCAAAACTACTCTGTTTCTCCATGTTTTGTTCCTAAACCTTTGTAAAGGATCATCAGGGAAGAAAACGTCCGAAACGCGGCGTTTTAGCTTTTGAAACGCTGTTTCCTCCGGTGGTAAACAAACACTGTGTATCTCCACAATTGTTGCTTCTGATGAGTTAACGGTTACACTATGTGGGCATGCCATGCCTGATGATGATGATGAATTGATGATGATGATGGTGATGATGATGATGAAATGTGTTTATATAGGGATTTGAGTGCAAAAAAGTGGTTTCTTCTTTGGTCTTTGTGGAGATTGGCAGTTTCGGTTTATGTTTTGTGTCACGGAGGGGTACTTTTGTCATTTTGTGTTAATGTTTGTTTTAAATAATTAATACAAAACAGGTATAGAATAATATAAAATAGGTAAAATATAATTAAGTGCTGAGATTTTTTGTTTCTTTTTTAACGAATTTAATTTTTTTTTTTTTAATGAAAAGTAGAATTTGTGTGGGTTTGATAAGTTTGACTAATTATTTAATTAGTTTTTAATACATTTGAAAAATATGCTTTGGATAACATACAATCTGTAATTGCAGTTTTAGACAATATAAATGTGAAAACTGAAATGAATGTTTATGCTTTTCAATGATTATTGAAATTAAATTATATCATAGTGTCTAAATAAGTAAAAAACAAAAAATTTCCTTACTACAATTATTATATTTAAAAATCATTTGAACAAAAATATTTTAGGAGGAATTTCAAAAATATCAGAGATTTTAAAAAATACCATAATTCTATAAACAAAGCATTTTGGTGCATACTAGTAAATTAAAATATTATAAAAAAAAACAAAGTGAATCGGTTTCGGAATATTTCTTATAAGCTTCAATATATTTTTTTTTGGAAATCAACTAAAAATCTATAATTTTTTTTCAGATAAATTATAATAAATGTAAATATTTTTATTACATGGTACTTTTATATTTTTGGAAATAAATTTATAACAAAAATATCCAAACTTTATAGATAATTTTGTATCAGTAAAGTATCCGCGTATTTTATAACAAAAATAATTTAATAATATGATAACATATACATATAATAATGGTAATATTTATTTGTAAGATGCGAATTTAGTAGATCTTGCTAATTTTTCTTGCTATAATTAATGTCAAATTATGTATTTGTAACATATATTAGATGTTAAATTTGACTCTTGCTTTAGGATAAGTACGAATTTCTTACAAGTAATTTTTTTTTATTCATATTTTTATATTATTTAATTTGGATTCAAATTTGTGTTGATTCTCATAAGACTAGTGGGACCTCCACTTTTAGTGGCATGCATTTAAAATACTCGTTTTAGGTAGACATTAACTCGTATTTTATCTACTATAAATAGTGATTTATTATTCACAGACCAAATTATTTTAAACTAAAATAGTTTAATTCGTAATAAACAGACTATAAAGGATAAATTAAGTTACGAAATATGTAAAATAATTAATAAGAGTTATGAAAATAAAACACTTTTAAAAATATATATCCGAAACAACTTATTTTACAAAAAAAATATATTTAGTTTGTTCTTGCATAATTAACTCAGATGTTGAATCTGACATGCATGAAGAGTTTTAAATGAACTTTGCTCGGAATAAGAACAAAGAATCCACGAGTCTGAAAATTTGAAACAAATAGTTTTTATTTTCAAAAAAAAATTATTTTTTCCCGAAATGATTTATTTTTTTAATTTATAGGTAGTTACGCGTGCAAAATATCTTAGTTATTATACGCAGGTTCGGTTTCAAAAACTCTTACAATTTTGGGGATCAAACCAAAAACAAAATTATGAACCCATTTTATGTAATAATATATATACTTTTTTTAAATCGGAACCCTTATAACAAAAGATCAGTTTAAAGCTTTAAATAAATGTTTCACATGTTTGTGCTCAGGTCTGTCTATAATTTGACAGTTTAGTATTTAAAATAAAACTAATTAAGAAAATCAATATATTGTGATATGGTAACTGATTACGTCAATATCATTAAGGCTTTTAACCTATAAAGTAGACATTATAAATTATAATAGTGTTTTTATTCAGTACACGCTTTGAATTTTTATACTAAAATTTTCAAATTAAATTTCTATTAGAAATATAAAAGTGGTTAAGAAAGAAAAATACTGGTATATATGATAAACATAAAGAATACATTTACAATTAAATGAAATGTATAGATATTATTTATACTTTTTTCCTCTTAGTTTTTTTTTGGTTGGTAAAAAGTTCTTAGTCAAAAAAATTTGGCAAAAATTCGTACCTTACTTACTCCTGATTAAAATTCATTAATTTATTTATGAATATTTTCTACTTTTTGCTTAAAACTTTAGTTGCAATTTCATTTATTTTAAGTGATTCCATTCTTATATTATCAATTAATTAAATAATAATAATAGTCTACTTTACTAATTGGGCCTAGCCCAATTCAAATTTGGGCTAGTCAATTATTATTGGGCCTCTTAAAGACTCAATTTCATGAGTCGCGTAAAAGAGATCTATTTCAGTGGCAATTTCGTAATTGTTTGGCTTAGTCTTATAAGCAAAAACATTTTTTTTTCCTGGTTTTATTATTTACTGGGCTGAGCTAAACGTTGTTCGTCTTCGATCTCCGATTTGCAGATTTAAGCGAAGATACGAGATCCGAAGGTGCATAACCTTCCTTGCCTCCAGCATTAATCTGTAAATATGGTGAGTAGTGAAATCTCTCTTCTCTGCTATTTTGTTTCATCAGATCTCGAGTGAATCTGTCTTCGATGCGATCTCGATTCCCTGCATTTTGTCTGTGGTGTTTAAGCGTGACTTAGAGTGATCGTGGAATCTCTCAGATCGTATTGATGTTTATTCGATTCGTCTCATCTGATTGTACAATTTCGTTTGGTTTTGCTACCGACGGTAGTATTTGTCTTGAAATTGAGTGTAGACGCTTGACATTTTATGATTTGTGGAATTGAAATATGGATCATGGTCGTTGAATTCTTAGAAGATCTGGATTTTGGATTTGGATGCACACGGGCTGCAACATTTGCTCGTCTTGTGTATTGCAGTTTAGGCTTTTAGCTGTTTTGGATAGATTTGTTTTGGTTGGGTTTCGCGTTGCTCCTGGCAGAGAGGTTTTAGAAGAATCTCTGATCGAGAGATTCCAAGTTGCACTTTAGAAGGAATGCGTGTTTAAATCTATGATCTTATTTGTTTGCTTTTGTACTGACTACAATCTTCTGTCTTTTTTGTTGCAACAGCCTCTCAGACTCGAGATCAAGGTATGTTTCAATTCCATAGAGTGTGGTAGTTCCTTCTATTCTTTTATCGAATTTTAAGATGTTGAGATAATTTGTTTTCGTTGGTTTTTGCATCAGAAAAAATTAGCTCAAAGGTCGGAGAGAGTAAAATCTGTGGATCTGCATCCCACAGAACCATGGTAACTTTTACTTTGATTGCGCTATCTTGCATCTTTGCTTACATTTCTTTTGTTTGGTTGCAAGTGAGAACAATTTTTCCACCACTTAACTAACCCTAATCTTGTGGAACTGCATGCTATTTCTCCGCTTTCATAGAGTTGTATTTTCATTTTTGATGCAACTGACTGAAATGTGAAATAATTTTTACAGGATTCTAGCAAGTTTGTATTCTGGAACTTTGTGTATTTGGAACTACCAAACACAGGTGGGTGAACAGTTTGAATTTTTTTTAATCTGTTTCTTATGATGTAGTCTTCAAACTAGTAGCTTGCAACATACAACGGCCAAAATCTAAACTGAAAGTTCATTTTCTTTGTGTATTCTATGAGGTTTTGTAGTGTTATTATAGACTTTATGCTAATTCTATGATTCATGGAGCTCATTCTAACCTGAATCTTGCTTGATAATCCTCAGACAATAGCAAAATCCTTCGAGGTGACCGAATTACCAGGTATACCAACAAACTTACAAAATAGTTTTCTTTGCTTGTTATATGGAGTCTTGTTTAGTTTGTTACTAATGCTTAATCCTTATTTGGTGACTTCATCTCTTTAATTATAATGATCTTGTTTTAAGTTTTCGCCGTTTAGCGTGTTGCTTATGCTGATTTATTATATCATTGACTTTGCAGTCCGGTCAGCCAAGTTTGTAGCACGAAAGCAATGGGTTGTGGCAGGAGCTGATGATATGTATATCCGTGTATACAATTACAATACTATGGACAAGGTTAAAGTGTTCGAGGCTCATACAGACTACATTAGGTGTGTGGCTGTTCATCCAACCCTTCCATATGTGCTGTCATCTTCTGATGATATGCTCATAAAGCTTTGGGACTGGGAAAAAGGTTGGGCTTGTACTCAGATATTTGAGGGACATTCGCACTATGTGATGCAAGTGACATTTAATCCAAAAGATACTAACACGTTTGCCAGTGCCTCACTTGATCGTACGATAAAGGTATGAAAATGGTCTTAGTGTGTACCGTGTTTAGTATTCATGAGGTTCTGAAAAGTGTTCCTTCCTACTATTTTTACATACTTGTTCATCCTTCAGATTTGGAATCTTGGTTCGCCAGACCCAAATTTTACATTGGATGCCCATCAGAAAGGAGTGAATTGTGTGGACTATTTCACCGGTGGTGATAAACCCTATTTAATCACCGGTTCTGATGATCACACTGCTAAGGTGTGCTTTCTACTCATTTCCCTATTAGACGTTACATTTAGCCTGGATACTCTGTGCTTTTAGGTTATTTACTAGTTGAATTTCGTGAGGTAGGTCTGGGACTATCAAACCAAAAGTTGTGTCCAGACGCTGGATGGTCACACGCACAATGTATCTGCCGTATGTTTCCATCCAGAGCTTCCAATTATTATCACTGGCTCTGAAGATGGTACAGTTCGCATTTGGCACGCAACCACTTACAGGTACTATGATGTGAACAATTTTATTGTTAGGTTAGATAATACTATGAATTCCTTTCAGGCTCTTAAATATCCAACTAACACCATCTGTCATTTCGGCTTCATTCTTGTGCACTTTTTCACCATCATCAGTTTTGTCTTGTCTTTTTGCGTGTAATCCCAATTTCCAAATGTCGGAATTTCTGCAGGCTAGAGAACACATTAAATTACGGCCTTGAGAGAGTTTGGGCTATTGGCTACATAAAAAGTTCACGCCGGTGAGTTTTCGATTTTTGCTCCCTCGTTTTTCGTTATAACTCAATGCTTGCCCGAACTGTTATCGAGGAGTAGATGCTTTCTCTCAGTTAAGAGTAAAACAGAACGCCTCAAATTTTGCTTCTGGCATTCAGTTTTCCGGCACCCTTGTAGTTGCTTTATTCTCTCCATATTTGACGATTTGTAGAGATAAGTGTTCTTTGATCTATCAGGAACAATACTGAAGTCTCTATATTGCACCTGTTACATCACATTGGACTGTTCAACAAAATTATTGACTTCGTTCACGTTTCACTTTACAGGGTTGTGATTGGGTATGATGAAGGAACAATTATGGTTAAACTTGGAAGGGAAATTCCTGTGGCTAGCATGGACAATACTGGGAAAATCATATGGGCTAAGCACAATGAAATTCAAACTGCGAACATCAAAAGTATTGGTGCAGATTACGAGGTATAGGCCATACTTGTAATTCCTATAATCTGGCATGGCATGACCTGGTGACTTATTTGTTTATTGTCTCCCTAATGGTTTTAAGCACTTGTCTCTCTATCTTAGGTTACTGATGGAGAAAGGTTGCCCTTGTCTGTTAAAGAGTTGGGAACCTGCGACCTTTATCCACAAGTGAGTGTTTATATACAGCCCTCTATCCAATATTTTGTGATCTTATGGATTTTTGGCTTTGTCCTTTCTGTGTCTCATATATTGATATTCTGGCTCTCAGAGCTTGAAGCACAATCCTAATGGGAGATTTGTAGTAGTCTGTGGTGATGGGGAGTACATAATCTACACGGCTTTGGCATGGAGGAATAGGTCATTTGGTTCTGGACTGGAATTTGTTTGGTCATCTGAGGGGGAGTGCGCAGTTAGAGAAAGCTCAACAAAGATTAAGACATTTAGCAAAAATTTCCAGGTTTGTTATTATCCTTCTGTCTGCTGTAAGACTTTTTGCATATTTCTATGGTTGTTGGAGATAGTTCTGATACTTGTCACGAAGATAATTATTCTCGGATCTGGTTTATATCATAACTGTTTTTTTATTTCAGGAAAAGAAGAGTATCCGCCCTACTTTCTCAACTGAGAAGATATTTGGAGGAACCTTATTAGCTATGTGTACAAATGATTTCATCTGCTTTTATGATTGGGCTGAATTGAGGCTGATTCAACGTATCGACGTCACCGTAAAGGTATCCCAGTTAACTTGGCTGAGTAAGTTGTGAAAAGTTTACTTTGAGACACTTCAGATTGAAGTTGTCCCTGTTTTTTTTTTTTGCTAATTCTTAGTGTTACCTCGTAATCTTTGCAGAATCTCTATTGGGCTGACAGTGGTGATTTAGTAGCCATTGCTAGTGACACGTCATTCTATATCTTGAAGTACAACGTGAGCATCCTGTCCCACGGACAACTATAAGTATTGAAATTTATGTGCAATTTATTGGAATGTCCAAGTCCTTACTATAGTATTCGTCACTGTTTTACAGCGTGACTTGGTGTCCTCACATTTTGATAGTGGAAAACCTACTGAGGAAGAAGGTGTTGAAGATGCTTTTGAAGTTCTTCATGAGAACGACGAACGTGTTAGGACAGGTATATGGGTTGGTGACTGTTTCATTTACAACAACTCTTCTTGGAAGCTTAACTACTGTGTTGGAGGCGAGGTATGGTACATTTGTCTAGGTTGCTTAAATTTGACTGTTATATGAACTAGATTGATGATAATTGCTAACATCTTAATGCTAGGTAACCACAATGTATCATTTGGATCGCCCAATGTATTTGTTGGGTTATCTTGCAAATCAAAGTCGGGTATTCTTGGTAGACAAAGAATTCAAGTAAGCGCCTAGAAGAGTTGTTTGTTTATTTTGGATTGTCTTACATATGTTTTAGAAGTTTCTAATGTCTGTTCCCCTGTTTTGTTGGGATTGCAGTGTTATAGGATATACCTTGCTGCTAAGCTTGATTGAGTACAAGACTCTTGTGATGCGAGGCGATTTTGAAAAAGCCAATGAAATTTTGCCTACAATCCCTAAAGAACAACATAACAGGTATGTGATCGATTAGTTAGAACAGGTGATTCACTATTTACTGCATAATATCAAGGTTCCGTGACATCTTATGTAAAGTTATATTCTAATTTTAAACATGCTTAATATGTTTCTTAATATTGTGAGTTCTTTTTTTTCTACTTAGTTTAATTTTTGTAAGAAAATTGGAATTTTTTTCTTAATATGTTACTCTTTATTTATATTGGAATTGTTTTCACTTCTTAGTGTTGCTCATTTCTTGGAGTCACGGGGAATGATTGAAGAAGCTCTGGAAATTGCCACAGATCCTGACTACAGATTTGAGTTGGCGATACAATTGGGTAGACTTGAAATTGCAAAGGTGAAATTTTTAATTGTTTAGCGAGTGCTTTTGGCTTTTTATAGCGGCAAAATATTAACATGTTCTTCCTTTATGCTTCTAGGAAATCGCTGAAGAAGTACAAAGTGAGTCTAAGTGGAAGCAATTAGGAGAGTTAGCCATGTCTTCCGGGAAGGTATATTTTTCTCTTCACATTTTCCTCCCTATATTTTGAGACGAAAACAGATAGAGAAAAACATTTCCTGCAAACGATAAATATCCTTTGCGGTTTCATTTATGATCTATACATTTTCAAGTAATTATTCTGCGTTTGCTATCATCATTACAGCTGCAAATGGCAGAAGACTGTATGAAGTACGCAATGGATTTGAGTGGTTTATTACTGCTTTATTCTTCTCTTGGAGATGCTGAAGGTGTGTCAAAACTTGCAACTCTTGCTAAAGAACAAGGGAAAAACAATGTCGCATTTCTTTGCCTATTCATGCTTGGTAAATTAGAAGATTGTTTGCACTTACTAGTGGAGAGGTAATTTACTAGTTTTCACTTGGGGCATTTTTTGAAAATCAAATTCATTCACCTTTTGTTTCTGTATAACATCATTTTCTTTCTCTAGCAACCGGATACCTGAAGCTGCTCTAATGGCACGATCATATCTTCCAAGCAAAGTTTCTGAGATCGTAGCTATTTGGAGAAAAGATCTAAGCAAGGTTATTTTTCATCTTTTTTAATGTAACATAATCGATGAGAAATAAAGTTATGGTTCTAAATTGCTTTTCACTTGTCCACATAGGTTAATTCAAAAGCAGCAGAATCTTTGGCTGATCCTGAGGAGTACCCAAATCTTTTTGAAGATTGGCAAGTTGCTCTTTCCGTCGAAGCAAAATCTGTAGAGACAAGGTCTTCTTTACAAACATTAAGTCCTTTATGCACTTACTGCACTGATTATTCTTCATCTTTTATACCCCAAATTATTCGAGGGCAGATTCAATGAAATCTTTAAACCTCTCAATCTAATCTACTATAGTTCATTTACAGGGGAGCTCATATAGCTGCAGAAAACTACCCAAACCACGCTGATAAATCTTCCATGACCCTCGTTGAAGCCTTTAGAAACTTGCAAGTTGAAGAAGAGGAATCACTCGAAAATGGAGATATCAATCACGAGGTATTATAGCTTTCTCAACCAATTATTAACGACTCTTCACATCTCAGGAACCATTTTGCTGAAAGTTTCATCTAACTATGTGCAGGTAGCAGAAGAAAACGGAGATGAAGTAAAAAACAACGAAGAAGAAGAGGGAACAAATGTTGATGGTGACTCAACAGATGGAGCTGTACTTGTTAACGGAAGTGAAGCTGACGAAGAGTGGGGTACAAATAGTGAAGCAAACCCATCAGCCTAAATAACCAACTCGGGTCAAGACCAATGTTAAAGAAAGTCTCAAAATTTTGTCTCTGGTAATTAACTTAATTCCCCAAAAATCACCACCTTCTAACACATTCACTTACTTTTATTTCTTTTTTTCGCATCTCACAGCTTAGGTCCTAAACACGGTCAGGTCTGGTCTGGTCTGGTCTGGTTTTACTGCTTAACTTATCAGTCTTTTGTTTTTGTCTTTGTGTGCAGTGCTTACACCGCGTCAATAGAGTTTGAGTTCATTGATTCTCCAGTTCCAGCAACCAACTAGTATTCGACATTGATGAAGGTGAGATCTCACTTCCCATCTTTTCTCGCCTTTTTTTTCGACGATTCGTCAATTTCGAGCAGAGCCTGAAACTACACTAGACTACACAGCTTTTGATATTCATAGGAAGTATTTTGAATCTGTTTTTTTGTAATAAAAAGAGTTTTATTTTTGTTTAAAAGAGATTGTAATCCGAGCAGGAGGACAGTATTCTTGCTGGAGACTTGGAAGTAGTTGATGAAAAAAGAGAGAGGCTGGTGAGTTATTATTATAAACACTTACTTTTTTTTTGTGTCTTTGCACTTCATTGAGATTATTATTATTATATGGTTTATTTTTTTTTTTTACTTAGTTTTCATTTGATTGTTTTTTTTGGTTTGTAAAATGATTTGTTTTATTTTTCATTTTTATCATGTTTTCTTTAGAATTTTTTATCTAATGCAAATTGAGTAAAATCGTTTTACATGTCATGGAATATGAATTACAGGAAAATATAATCTAACGATGAATTGAAATTAATAAAACATATATATTCGGATATGTCATACGATGAAACTTTCAAACGTGTAGAGTTAAAAAATGAGTTTATAAATAAGAAAAATAAAAATAAGTTTTTTGTAATGCATTGTAGATTATGATTCAAATTGGTTTTATTTTTATGTTGCTACTACAAAATCTTATTAGTTTTTTTCATGAAACAGATAAAAAGGATATTACAATTTTAAGGACGAAAAACAAAAAAAAAATCTATGAATTTGTATTTACAGTGCTAGACTAATTTAATAATATTTTATCGATTTATTTGATTTAAAACGAACTCAAATTTTTAAAATGTTATATATTTTTTTTTCGAATTTTAATATGTTATATATATATAAAAAAAAAAAACAACTCTCACACCCCTTTTTAGGGAAGCGAATTGGAGACAAAAAAAGAAACAAATAAAAAAAAATGAAAGATGCGTCGCTGTGACGCTGTTCTTGAAATCGCTCTATTTACCTCTTCATCTCCTCTTTGTATCTGACTACTTCGTTTCGGCGTTTGGTTATTCATTCTCTGGTTCTGCTTCTTCTCCGTAAGTCTCTCACATCCCTTTTTCTCGTCGTTAGGTTACTTTGGCTGAATCTGTGTTTCCTCTTTTCTTCGAGTTGCCCTCTTTCTGAAGAATAGCTTCTCTGATTCTAGGGTTTTAGTGTGTGTTGTTGATTTAGGTTCTGGCGGTCTTTTTATTTCCTGAATTCTTATCAGTAGTTTTACTTTGATGTTATAGGCTTCGGGATTTCTTGTATTGAATCGATTTTGTTTCCTTGTGTTGTCATTGAGGATAAATAATTTCAAAATTTTATGATTATTGGTTGCGTTCTCGCAACGCGGTTCTGCTATTGTAGTTAAGCTAAGACATGATATTGGTCATGATTGGGATCGAAACTGGGATTTACGCTCTTTCTGTTTTTGGTTTTATCTCCGATGTTCATCTAGGGTTTTAATTCTTTTTTCTTTGTTCTGATTCTTCAGAGTATTATACCACAAATTGCTGTCTCTTTCAAAGATTTATCGACCTCTGTGATGCATATCTCTAATAACATCCAAGTTGCTGTGTTCTTTTCATCCAATTTAAGAATTTATATATTTGTTGCGGACTTTTTTAGTATTGATAACCTTTGCAGTGTCTTGTTTGAGCATTTGTGTTTCCTTAGGTTTAAGTTTACTGGCTTCTCTTTGGTTTCTAATTAAACAAATATGACTTATTTTACTTCGTTAACGAATTGGGTGCATTTAAGTTTTTACATTCTTAGGTTTGTGTTTTGATTTCCAGCATTTCTCTGATATATAATCTTTGTGAAAATCTCTGTGTTTTGTAGGTAGGAGGTAATAGTCTGTTTGTTACTCTTAACATTTCAATGGGAGACTCGGAGAACATGGAGCAATCTTCAAAAAAGAGGTGTGCTTCAACGCAGCTAACTCCTCTGAATCACGATCGTGATGATGAGGAAGATTCAACTGAACTTGAGAATGGAACTTTCAAGAAAGCCAGTGATGAGGTATTAGCAACTAGAAGAATTCTCAAAATTAAGCGTAGAGAACCATCAGCAGCATCCCAAACACCAAATCCATTTGCTGGAATCCGCTTGGTCCCTACCACTGCACCTGTTACAGCTGCTGCAGGAACAAATACACCCATGGCTGAGTCAAAACCAAGTCCAGCAGAAGCAACAGATGAGAGCAAACAAAAGACACCAGAAGATGGAAGATCTGATACTACCTTGAAAACTGATGATATCAAGGCCAAAGATGATAATGATAATCAATGTGAAAACAGATCTGATGACCAAGGTACTGATGCTGATACTGTCGAGGGAACAGACCAAACTGCAGATCCTGTTAAGGATTCAGGTGTTGATAAGACTGAGATCAAAGAAACAGATAAAAATGGAGACAATAGCCCTATAAGCTCATTCCAACAGCATTCAACTAACAAGAACGCATTCACCGGACTTGCGAGTACAGAAGCTTCCGGCTCATCATTCTCATTCGGTTTAATTCCACAAGATGGCTCAACTGGTTCCACCTCTCTCTTCAACTTCGACTTTGCAAAAAACGGTAACTCATCTCTTTTTGGTGGATCTTCTTCATCTTCCATTATCAACAAAAGCGAAGCTAGTAGCGCATTTCCGCCAAAACAAGAAGTTTCAGTGGAAACAGGAGAAGAGAACGAGAGAGTTGCATTCTCAGCTGATTCTGTAATGTTTGAATACATTAATGGAGGATGGAAAGAGCGTGGTAAAGGAGAAGTCAAAGTCAACGTTTCAAGTAATGGTAAATCAAGGTTAGTTATGAGAGCTAAAGGAAACTACAGACTCATCTTAAACGCAAGTCTTTACCCAGAAATGAAACTCACGAGTATGGATAAGAAAGGAATCACATTTGCTTGTGTGAATAGTATAGAAGAAGGCAACAAAGAAGGTCTCTCTACATTTGCATTGAAGTTTAAAGATCCATTAGTAGTTGATACTTTTCGTGCAGCTGTTCACAAGCATAAAGAGAGTAAACCTGTAGAAGCAGCAGCAGGAGAAGTAGCAGAAACTCCATTAAAGACACCTGAGAATTCACCTACAGATGAATGAAGAAAGGTAACTAAACACTTAGCTTGTGTTTGTTAGTTGAATTTTGAGTAATCTGTTGAGGTAAAGAGGAATTAGATAGAGATGGAGAAGTTTGTTTTTGTTGTTTTTGAGATACAATGTTATGTTTTTTGTAGGAGGAACCATCACTTTTTAAATCTTGCTTCTTTTGGATCTTTATTATATGAAATGGACCATTTTGATTGTGTTTGTGAACCGGGAATCCGGTTTAGTAGAACTGAGATTACGGTTTGGTCCGGTTTAATCAATTTGGGGTTGACCGGTTAAATGTTTGATCAGTTCGTAATTTTATAAATGTTATGGGCCACTATGAAAATTCATAAATTGGATGTGCTAATTTTAAATAAGCAATTTAAACAAAAAATTATTTAACCACTTTAAAAGATTTTTTTATGAGTTTTTTGAATATTAACAACTCCATAAATAGTGTATTTTGTTAAAGAGCTCCATAAGGCCAACTCCAATGGGAGATTGTTATGAGGTTGTTAGAAAAAAAAAAAATAATAATTAAAATGAAAATAGAAAAGGTTATTAAACCTCTTAGCTAAAAAACTCACTTTCTCCCTCTATCTTACCATCTCTTCCTATCTCTCTCTAATTTGTAATTTTTTTAATTTAAACTTTTATTTACTTGAATTAAATTTAATTATAGCAACCCCATTTGGGGTTTTGCCATTGAGGATGGCCTAAGCTCATGTATTTTTTTTGAAATATTTGTAGTATAAATGTATTGTTTTTGTATTAATTTGTACAAACAAAACATTGAGTTAAAAAACACTATTGTATGATATAATAATTTTTGTAATGCATACAATAGTAATGAGTTAAACTAAGTGGATCACTATCAAGAACACAAAAGATAGTCGATGAATAATGGAAAAGTGGGGAGCATAACTTTTTATTGTTTTTTTGCTTTTAAGTATTTGGAATGTTTTGAAGAATGATATTGACATATTTTAATATTTTATTGGATGCGGAAAACTGTGACCCACTTTTATATTCTTTCTAAAAATTAATAAATTAGATTTACATTCTTTTTGCTAAAGTATAAAAATAAAATAAAATTACATTTTTTTATCTATCTACTAGAACTATTTTCCAATAGTTTTTTTTTTCTTGAAATTTAAAGATATATGTTTCAATGGTTCTTATGTTTTCTTCAAATTAATAGTGAATAGAAGTCCATTTAACAACTCTTCTCCATTTAACAACTCTTCAATTAAAGTATTATTATATATATATATTTTTTTTTGATGTTTTTTTATATTTGAAGAACTAATTAATTCCTGAAGAATAATTTGAAAAAAAAACTATTAGAGATGTCTTATATAATTATATCATATAAATTTTAGGTTAATTGATTTTAATATATACGGATAAATAAATTGAATATTATATTTTGTATAAAAAATAAAATCATTGTTTTGGTGATTTCGAAAAATTATATATACGGAGAATCTTTAGTGCACTCACAAAAAGTGATATATTAGTCATAAAGTCATTTTTACTAAGACACATTAGAATTGGTCCAACATGTTTCTATCTTTTTTTATGGTTTAAATAGCGACATCTCTATAAATACAAACAAAAAAATCAAATAGATTATACAAAACAAATAAATCTAGCAGAATAAATAAAATAAGTGATACTAAAAAGCTATACAAAAAATACTAAAACGCTTAAAAGGTTACGCCGTTACGGTAATTGGTTGCATCCAAACGCTTTGAACGCGAGATAATGTTGAAACGTGATTGGTTATATTCAAACGCTTTGAACGCGAGATAATGTTGAAACGTGGGGTCTACAATGTGCGTTGCGATTAGCGACCATATCTAATCATTCAGGATTGTTGTGGGAAATTAAAGTTCTTATCTGCTAAATAATGCTCAGCTTTTAATTTCATACACTCACTTTATATTTACTTCTTTTTCAAAAGAAATGATTACTGTTTAAAAATAGTAAATTCAAAAAAAAAAATGACTTAGTTTTCTTTTTTTTTGCTAGCCATAGTTTTTTTATTGTAACGCAATGTAATATATACTTCAAATTGATATTACATACTTTGTTTTTTGTAAAGCAATGCAATATATACTTCAAATTGAAAATGAAATCCAATTAAATCTACATGCGTAGGGCAATATTCAAAATAATGATTGTTATTAATCAAAGCTACCAATAAATTCAATTTATATATTTTTAAAATAAAATAGACGATAAATGACTATTTTACCCTTGTAACTACAAAAGTGAAAATAAATATGACACGTTTTATATTCACATATTTTTCGTGTGTTAGTTAACACTCAAAGAGTGAGTGAGTAACTAATAATTTGGTCACGTTTAGTTTATTTCATAACAGTTTTCTTACCAGCTTTTACTCTCTTTTTTCCGACAAAAATTTCAATACATGTTATTATTACTTTTTTTGGGATCGCTGTGTTTTGGCCCCCAACCTATCACGATTTCGTGTGATAGTCCCCAACCTATTTTT
>KE152133.1:250749-280823 GCA_000411095.1 Aethionema arabicum | reverse complement strand
GATTAAACTACGCTCAATTTATTAGATATATATATATATATATATATATGTGTATTGGGGGGAAAAAGAAGAAAAATATGTATTTTTAAATAAAAATATACATTTTTAACACATTTTTTAAAATATATATACATGTATCATGTATGATGTATATAAATATATTGTATTCGATGTATCATGTATGATATTTTATATTATAAATGTAATATATATTGTGCTCTATATTCATCGTGGCCCATTACACAATTGGAGCTGAATCCATCGTGCATAGAAGTGTAGAACTTATCTTTTTTTTATATCATAAACATATTTATTCGGAAGTACAAAAAAAAGATAATAGCGACTAACTTTAATACAAATCAATAGATTTTTAATATTAGGCTTACTTTTTTTCCACTTTATTAGGCTTACTTTGAATATATTGTGTTTACATTAATATTTTTTAAATAAAGTATGGTTTAGAAACTTAGCATTGAAAGTATAAAAGAACTTGATATAATGTAAAAACGTTACAAATTATGTATTTGTAAAGGAGTTAAAGTTCTTTTTGCATTATATCAAAATTAAATTAAATATATTAACCCGAGACTAATATCGTATTCTTCTTTTTTGCCTCTGCCAAAACCGTATTAACCTCGCCATTTTTTTTGTATTTACAAATTAAAGAAAAAAATTTGTTATTTTTAATCATATTTTGATTACAAATTATATTTTAAAAAAAAACATAGAAATTCGTGATTTGTAGTGGTCAATAATTGGTCATTTAAGTTGACCCTCTATTTTATTCCGACTAATTCTTTCATTATTTTACAGTTTTTTTTGGAGCGATCACGTGAATTTTATCTTGAATTTTTATTTTAAAAAGATATATTTTTTTTTCCTCGAATTTTAAAAAGATATATTTGTAAAAAATTGACGGTCCAACCAAACATGACCTACAAAACATATTTAATCTTATATATATATATATATATATGTGTATATATATATAATCCTTAAAGAGTTGGTGAATTTTTTTCTTTATATGAAAGAAAAATTCATTCATTTTCAGAAAGTGACTTTTGTTTAATAGAAAAATTGACTTTATTTAAATAATTGCTTGTGGTGAGAAAATAAAAATCAAAATCATTGAGATCCGAGTTATCTCCATATATATTATAACTAATTTTTAATGTCACGTGCTCCACGTTGAAACGACTTTGTACCTGAATTGATTACTTTATGAACCTAATTAAGTTTATAATAATATAAATTATTTCATGAAATTAGACTAATTAAAACTTATAAGTGATTCATAATATTAACCCCTATTGCTAAAATATTATTTTATTTATTTTGAAAAAAAACACTTCAATTATTGATGCTAATTTTCTTTAAAAACATTACATTTAAACTAACTTTGTTTTAATCGCATTAAAAATATAGTTTATACCTTTTTTACGTCAATTAGTAAATGTTGTTAATAATTTTTTCATTAGTTTAGAAAAACCTTGAAACGTTTATAAACAAAATTATACAATTTATTATATTATACAGTTTATTATATTTGTACAATTTTATTCTCTATTTTATACGTTTCAACTATATATTTTTCAATGTTTCGAATAATTTGTATCATATGTTTTCACTGCAAAATTCAAAACTTAAATTTTTAAAACAATAAAAACTAAAAATAATGAAAGATAAACCACGATTTCTCTTTTAACAAATAAATTAATAATCGTGCCCAATTAGGCACAAATAATTGTACTAAACAAAATTATTGTCAATAAATGTCACCACATTACTCTTATTTTTTTAATAATATTTTTCTCACTTATATATTACTAATATTTTAATAACATGTCTAAACTCGTGGCTATTTTTATAATAATATTTGAAAATTTCATCATTTATTGCAACCACATTATAATTAGTGATAAGATCTGATAATGAGAATCGATGAATAAAAAACTGAGTATTTTATTATCTAGAAGTTTGTAATATAAAAAAAAACAAGTAAAATCCACGTTGAGTTGGTTACACCGGCATTTTTTTTAATATTATTTATTTTAATTCTAGTTTTATAAAAATGATTCCACATTCATTTGTTGTGTATTAAAGCTTCAAAAGGCAGTGTCTTTTTTGTTCTTGTAATAACAATTTCTGCCATGGGAACTAATTTTCTTGTTCTGGGTTTGTCTCTGTGTGTTCTTCTTGTAAGCTTCCATGGAGTTTCTTGCCAGGTAAACACAAAAAGACGTTTTTTTGTGATGATTTTAAACGTAAAAATGACTTCTTTTTAAGCAGAATCAATTGATTTTGAATGCATTTTGGGGTGTTTTAGGATGCTGGGTTAAATACTTTGGATTTAATCGAACGTGATTATCAAAGTAAGTCTTCAAATCCCTAGAATCATCCAAATTTTTCGTCTTTTTGGTTAGATTGACATTTTTTGGTTCTTAATCTGCAGCTAATGTTAATGGCCTTCAAGGCCAAAGTGAGGAAAATCAGTGTAAGAACTTTCTCTCTCCTCTTTCTCTCTCTTCTTCTCTCTGTTCTTCTCTCTCTTCTAAGGTAGCTTCTGTTTGTGTTTGTGTCTTCAGCTGTACAGATACAGAGTGATAAGAACACTACAGCAACTGATAAGAACACTATCTCTTTATCTATCTCTGATGATACTGGAGTTACACGTAGTGATTCAAGTCAGGTTAGGGTTCTTAAGCTTGATTTTTGGTTTGGAATATGATGAATCTGCCTCTGTAAATTAGTTCTTAAAGGCTTAAGGTTAATTTTGTTTTGTTTTAGTATGGAGCTGTTAGTGATGAAAATGTTCAACGTTCAAATTTGTTGGATCAAATTGAACTTGAATTTGAAGGTATATCTCTTCAGATCTCCTAGTTTTTGTGTTCATATGATTACCGAATCTGAAATCAGTAAGGCAATTTTGGTTAATTTTACAGCTCATCTTAATGGTGTTAACCAAGCTGGATCTGATGATGTCAAGATTGAACAAGGTTGATACATTAAACTCTTGAGTTACAAGATTTTGATTGGTTTTTATACATTAGTTTCCTAAAGATTGTTTGTTTTCTTATGTTTTAGTTGCTGAATCCAAGAAAGCTGATGAGTTATGTAAGTGAAAACTCACTTTAAACTCTTTAATCTCTTTAAGAATCCTGTTTGCTTAAGTTAGCTCTTATGCTTATATGTGTTTTCAGCTGTTAGTAGAAACAAAATGTTGGAAGATATTGAACGCGAATTTGAAGGTATCTCTCTCTAACTTAATTTAGTTCCTATGTTTAGGTGAGAGAATCTTGATTCTTGAACTATATAATCAATTCAAGAACTGTGCTTACTTGTTTTGTATTGTTTTCTTCTACTTGCAGCTGTTTCAAAGAGTATGAAACAACTAAACTTTGATGATTTCAGCAAAGATGAAGAACATGGTAATTAATGAATCTTCTTTCTAATTTCTGTAACTCCATTGTTTCACTCTCTAAGCAGGTTTTGTTGTCTTGTTGCTGCAGCTGCAAAGAGGGAAAGCTTGTTAGAAGAAATCGAACGCGAGTTTGAAGGTTTCCTAGTGCAGGCTCTTCAATTTCTTTAATTAAGTAGTTCATATGTTAAAATGTTGAAGTTATCTCTGATCTGTTTCATGTTTCTTGTTTTTGTTTTAGCTGCTACAAAAGAGCTTCAAGAACTTAAGCTTAATGATTCCACTTTAGGCAAAGATGAAGATGAACAATGTATGAAACTCATCTTCTGTTTCCTTGTCTTTACAGTATTTTGATACTCAGTTTGTGCTGTGTTTACAGCTGCGAAGAGATTAAGTATGCTGGAAGCCATTGAACGCGAGTTTGAAGGTTTGTTTTGACATTATTTGTTACTATATTCACCATTTTTGATTCAGGAGTTTCTTAGGTTTTTTTTTTGTTTTTCACTCTTTTTTCACAGCTGCTACTAAAGGACTTGAAGAACTAAGAGTCTCTGATACAGCTACAGGCAATGATGATGCAGAATATTGTAGATTTCTCATCTCTTTCTTTGATTATATTGTCTATATTACTGTATATTCTGAAGCAGATTCAATGTTTTGTTACAGCTGCAAAGAGACAAACTATGCTAGATGAGATTGAAAAAGAGTTTGAAGGTACTTTTATGTTTTGGTCAAGAAGTTGTTAGATCAATTTGACGCCATTAAAGCAGAGGTTTTGGTACCTAAGTTTCTGTGTTATGTTTTTGTTCTTATACTTGTAGCTGCTACGAAAGGTCTTGAACAACTTAAGGTTAATGATTTCACTAAGGAGAAAAAAGATGAAGAACAATGTAAAATTCCCAAATTCTCATCTTTTTTTGTTGGTTTTCTTTGATCAATTGTTTTCTGAAGCAGATTCTTATCTGTTATTGCAGCTGTAAAGAGACAAAGTATGTTAGATGAGATCGAAAAAGAGTTCGAAGGTACTTTAATGGATTTTATGTTTCTTCAAGAACTTGTTAGATCAATTTGACGCCATTAAAGCACAGATGGTGATACCTAAGTTTATGTTTCTGTGTTCTGTTTTTAATCTTTTACTTGCAGCTGCTTCAAAAGGTCTTGAACAACTAAAGGTTAATGATGAAGAACAATGTAAAATTCTCATCTTATCTAGTTTTTATTGATCCATTCTGTATATTTTACTGTATTCTGAAGCAGATTCTTATGTATTCTTGCAGCTGTAAAGAGACAAAGTATGCTAGATGCGATCGAAAAAGAGTTTGAAGGTACTTAATTAGCTCTTTGAAATCTCCATTAAAGCTCTTTGAAATCTCCATTAAAGCTCCTGGAAGGTACCTAATTAAGACAGAGAATGGTATGTTTAAGTACCATTCTCTGTCCTAATTAGCTCTTTGAAATCTCCATTAAAGCTTATGTTTCTGTGTTCTGTTTCTTGATCTTTTAGCTGCAGCTGCTACAACAGGTTATGAACAGCTAAAGAATAATGAATTCACTGAAAACAAAGATGATGAAGAACAAGGTAAAGAACTCAAATCCTCTTTTATTTTTTCTCAGACACAGATTTGATATTTAATTCCTTAAACAGCTGCAAAGAGACAAAAAATGTTAGACGATATCGAACGCGAGTTTCAAGGTATCTAAACATACACCATTACTAGTCTTAATCAGTTCATGTAACTCTTCTGAGCATTTTCTGAGAATTTATGTGGTTTGATCTATCATTTGCAGCTGCTTCAGACAGTCTTAAGCTATTTAATGTTAATGATTCCACTGAAAACAAAGAAGACGAAGAAAAATGTATAAAACTTATCTTCTCTTCTACCATTTTATGATCTGATTTAAAGTAATCTCACACAGATTTTGATCTGTTGTTACAGCTGCAAAGAGGCATAGTATGTTGGAAGCCATTGAACGTGAATTCGAAGGTACATTTTATCAAATTCAAATCTTTAAAACATGAGAGTTTTACTTAAAAATGTTTCTATAATCTCTGCAGCTGCAACATCTGGTCTTAAAGAACTAAGTGAGTTCAATGAAGGCAAAGTTGATGATGAACAACAAAGTAAAATCTCTCTTTTTCTCCTTTTTTTTTGCTACTGATTTGTGTCTCAAACTCTGTTCTGAGATATGTATCTTCATTGTTTTTTCTTGTAGGTGCAAAGAGAAAGAGTATGTTGGAAGAGATTGAACGAGAATTTGAAGGTAATTTTGATGATTTCATTGATATGATTTATGTTAGATTAATGCAGAAACATTGTTAAGTTTCCATCTTCTACTTGTAGCTGCTACAAAAGGGCTTGAACTACTTCAAGCTAATGATTCTACTCAAGGCAAAGATGATGAACAATGTAAAGAAAAAATCTTACTTTCTAGTTTTTGTTACCTCCATGGATTTTTAGTACATTATTCTGAGATTAAGGTCTCTTGATCTTCTTTATACAGCTGAAAAAAGAAAGATTATGCTAGAACAGATCGAACGCGAGTTTGAAGGTACTATTTGTGTTCAGGAGAGAATCTTGAACCGTTCTTGAATGCACATTAAGGAAAAGTTTCTGTTTTTTAAACTTGTAGCTGCCATGGGAGGTCTTAAAGAGCTAAAGGTTGAAGATTCCAAAACCGATGAAGAACAATGTATGAGACAAGACTCTTGTGTTTCACCGTTTTCTGATCCAATTTCTTCTCTTAAAGAGATTTTGTTTTCAATTCTTGTTTCAGCTGTGAAGAGACAGAAAATGTTGGAAGAAATCGAACGTGAATTTGAAGGTAAACCTCCATTAAAGTGGATTCAAAGATGAAAAGAAGTATAATTTAACAGTGTTTTTTCTCCATTTTTGTCTTTGTAGCTGCTCATAGCGGTGTTGCTGCAAAGAGTACTAAAGAAGAATGTAAGAAAAACAAAAACCTCTTACTTTTTTTAACTAAGTTCTGTGTATTTCAATCACTGTCTTTACTTAATCAGTTCTTATGTTTGCTCTCACAGCTGTAAAGAAAGAGAATCACTCAACCACGCGTGGATTTCTTGGTTTTGAACAATCAGGTAAGCTAAGAACTTAATCACTTCAATGTAAGAATCCAAAAAAACGAGAGAATCCTTTGATCTTATGTTGGTTTTCTTTCATTTTCCATAGCTTCTTCAGCTGGTGTCTGTGGATGTTTTAACCAAGAAAACACTGGTCTTACACAAGACGAAGATTCCTCAATCGTTATTCCAACAAAGTTAAGCATAGAAGAGATACTCTCAGAAGAATCTTCAATCCAGGTCTTCTTCTAAACCTCTAAAACACACAAAACAAACTCAAAAACTTTCAAGAATCTAAAATCAGAATCTTTTTAATGACTTGCAGGGAACAAAGACTTCAAGTAGTCTCACAGCATCACTAACTCAACTCGTTAGAAAACACAGAAAAGATAAAGAATCTTCAAGCGTACACATAACTTCAACTTCTTCCTCATCAAGTGAATCATCAGCAACATCAGAAACTGTAGAAACTCTAAGAGCTAAACTCAAAGAGCTTCGTGGCTTAACAGCTCGTGAGCTCGTAACAAGATCCGATTTCGAAGAAATCCTTATCACAGCTGCACGTTTTGAAGAACTAAGCTCACTCTCAGTAAGTTACATCTCTAAATTAGCTAAGTACAGAAACGTAATCCATGAAGGAATCCAAGCTTCTCAAAGAGTAAACATAGCACAATCAAGAGCTAAACTACTTAAACAAGCAGCAATAGAGAAACAAAACGCAGTAGACGCTGATTTCTCAGCGGCTAAAGCGTTAGCTAAACGTGGAGATACGTTATACGTTAGGATTTTTGCGATCAAGAAGTTGTTAGAGAAGTTACAAGCTGAGAAAGTAGCAGTTGATGTGAAATTTAAAGGAGTTGTGAGTAATTTATCTCATCTTCTTGTTGATGCTTCTGAAGCTTATGAAGAGTATCAAAGTGCAGTGAAAAAAGCTAAAGATGAAGAAGCTGCTGAAGAATTTGCGAGAGAAGCGATTCAAAGTGCAGAGATTATATGGGTTAAGTTTCTTAGTTTTCTTTAAAGAGCAAGTGAGATTCTTGAGTTTGGTAAGAGCACATGTTGAAATGGTGATGGTTCTTGTTTTGTGTTTTTTGGTTATGTTTTGTTTTAGACTTTGTGTGTTGATTGTATCGGGAGAGAGAGAGGTTGGATGGTAGCTAGATGGAACAGAGACTCTTGTCTAAGCCAAAAATAATGGTTTAATAAAAAGTTTTAAAATTATCAATATTTTTTTATCTTGAATTATTTTCTTCAGGTAAAAAAAATCCAAATTATGGGGAAAAAAAAAATTCCAAATTTTCAAATAATTTTAAGATTTTGGTATAAAATTTTATTATTAGAATTTTTAAATTTTTGATTATTTCAAGATTTAAAAATCAAATTTTGATAATTTGGTGGTAGCTAATGAATCAGAGACTCTTGTCTAAGCCAAACATACTAATGTTTAATGAAAAGCTTTTAAATTATCGGTATTTTAAATATTGAATTTTTTTTTGACTGAATTATTTTTTAAATTTTAACGGAAGTTTTAGAAAAGAAATTAAAATTCTAAACACAAAATTAATTTTAATCATAAAACTAAATCCAAAATTTTTGGTTGATTAGCAATTCATGTCTAATTTAAGATTTTTGGTATAAAATTTAATTATTAAAATTTAAAAATTTGATCATCAAAATTCAATTTTTTTAACCAGTCATAATTCAATATTTAAAAAAAAATCAAATTTTGATATTTGAGGGTTTTTTTACCGAATAAAATAGTTTATGATTTTTTTTTTTTTTGTCTAACAAATAGTTTATGATTTATTATACCTTTGAGGGAAAAAAAAAGATTTATTATACCCTAATCCCTTAAAATTAAGTTTTAAGCTTTTGTTTTGCCGGAATTAGTGTTTAGTGATTGAGAAGAGGAAAAAGCGCGCGAACGGAAACACGACGAGATAACGAAACCCTAAAAGTCACCGACGAGAAAACATGCCGGAGCTTCCGGAGGTAGAAGCGGCAAGGAGAGCGATTGAGGATAACTGTTTAGGAAAGAAGATTACGCGAGTTATTATAGCTGATGACGATAAAGTGATCGATGGAATTTCTCCGTTGGATTTTCAGACCTCAATCGTCGGAAAAACAATCGTCTCTGCTCGCCGGAAAGGAAAAAATCTATGGGTTGAGCTAGATTCTCCACCATTTCCTTCTTTCCAATTCGGTACATTCATAAAACCCTAAACCTGCAATAATTCCCAATTCAGTTTAAACAATTTAGGGATTTTCCACGGTACCTTTACATTCATCTGCAACATTGTGATAACTTCGATTACATCGAAATTGAAGATTTGACCCAAATGCAGAATTGTTCACAGTTCAATGCTCTTCAAGCTTTTTTGATATGATCCATGGAATTAATTGTGTTGACTTTTTGTGTTTCTTCAGGTATGGCTGGTGCTATCTATATCAAAGGTGTTGCAGTGACTAAGTATAAGAGGTAATACTTATAAATCCAATGAACCCATTACATGTAACATTCAAGCAGATTCGAAACTCGACTTGTTCCTGAGGATTAATGGAACAAGATTGTTGATATAGGTCTGCTGTAAAAGATTCAGAGGAATGGCCATCTAAGTACTCAAAGTTCTTCGTTGAGGTGCGAAATATATAAGAAACTGATCAGTGATTACTGACCTGAAGATGAGCTCTCACTTGTTTCAATTTGTATACAGCTTGATGATGGTTTGGAGCTTTCATTCACTGACAAGAGAAGATTTGCCAAAGTTCGACTTCTAGAAAATGTAAAAATTTCATCTTACCCTTGATTTAGGCTTTTATTGGTGGAGTTGTTGATCATGAAGTTGATGTTTGGTACTTGCAGCCAGCTTGTGTCCGTCCGATATCAGAACTTGGTCCTGATGCATTATTGGAGCCTATGACAGTTGATGAATTCAAAGAAAGCTTAGGAAAGAAGAAAATAGCCATTAAAACTCTCTTACTTGATCAGGTTCATCCTTGAGCTCTTTCTCTTCTTACCGGTTATGATCATTTTGTAACCTGCGATAACTCGAAATAATTTTCTGTTTTCCTTTTGCAGGGTTTTATTTCTGGGATTGGGAATTGGATAGCTGATGAAGTGTTGTATCAAGTAAGTAAGAACATCAACACTTGAGATCAAAGTGAATAATCTATGTGCATTTTCATTAGATTCACAAAGTATTCCACTTTTGTTTTGTCTTTGTACATTTGACGAAACTGGATTACATGCTGTTTCGCAGGCTAGAATCCACCCTTTGCATACTGCTTCCAGTCTATCCAAAGAGCAATGTGCAGCTTTGCATAAATCCATCAAAGAGGTAAGATTCTTGAACCCTGAGAGGGATATTAACCTACAAACACATAGAGGTTTAGATCTGTTAGCATGCATGATGCATTTGTGTATATGAATTTAGAGAGAGACAAAAACAATACAATTTGTAGGTTGTTCAACATGCTGTTCAAGTCAATGCTGATAGCAAAGAGTTTCCTGTTGAATGGTTATTTCATTTTCGGTGGGGAAAGAAACCTGGGAAAGTTAATGGTAAGCTTTCCCACTATCTATGTATCAATTTTTGGTGAAGCAAAAATTGGGTTTTTGCAGGTGATAGAAAAAGCTGTGGAAGTTGATGCAGACAGTATCCAGTTTCCTAGTAACTGGATTTTTCATTCTAGGGACGAGAAGCCCGGAAAGGCTTTCGTTGATGGTTTGAACCCCAGCTTAATATCTACATCTTATATCATGCAACACTTCATAAAAGTCTGATCTAGTTGATCTTAAAACCACTACCAGTGGATGATGAACTCACAAGAATGGTTTATGTTTTTTGTGTTGTTTAATAAACTTATATGTGATCAGAAGGATTGTGATGTGTGTGTTCTATGGTTATTGCAGGGAAAAAGATTGATTTCATTACTGCTGGTGGCAGGGTATGTATTTTCTATGCATTACTAGGTTCTGTTCTAAGATCAAGTGAAGTAAATAAATCGTTTGTGTTGCTTGTTGTCTTCTGTAGACATCAGCTTATGTTCCAGAGCTGCAGAAACTCTATGGGAAAGATGCAGAGAAAGCAGCCAAGGCTAAACCGGGTAAAAAAGGTGTAAAATCCAAAGAAGACGATGGAGATGAAGAAGAACCGGAAAAAGAAGATAGTAGCAAAACGAAGAAAGGAAAGAAACCGAGTGGTCGTGGTAAGAAGCCTGCATCTAAGAGTAAAACTAAAGAGACTGACAATGATGAAGATGGTGAAGATAATAGTGAGGCTGAAGAGAAGGATAATAAACCAGAGAAAGTTATGAAACCTAGAGGAAGGGGAACAAAGACTGCAACAAAGAGGAAACCTGAAGAGACCAATGAGTCTAGTGAGGATTTGGAAACAGAAGATGATGAAAGTGATGGTGGAAAGAAGCCTAGAAAACAAGCAAAACCAGCCAAGACATCTCAAAAGAAAGCAGCTAGTAAGAAGCCTAAGGTGAGGAATAGTTAAGAACAAATGGCTCCAAGATTTTTTTTTTTTTTGTGGGAATCTAATGCGAGATGCTAACACCTGCCCATTATTTTGTTAGAAAGTAAGTCTAAAATGTGGGATATCTATTTAACTGGTTGCTACTTATGCTAGTTATGGAACTGTGATAGGCTTTGTGTTTACCTTTGATCTCGTTTGTTGAATATGGAAGTCAGAAAAACTTTGTGAGAGCTGCAATTACTTTCTCTGGCCTGTAGATAAAGTTCAAAAGTAAGATACATTTAGGAATCAAATTGGATAAGGAAGAGCAAAGCAGAACGATGGTGAGAAGAGCAAAGCAGAACGATGTATCCACTAACCAGTCTTCTTGAGGCAAATGGCCAGCACCTTCGATGAGGCGAAGCTTGACCTTGTCCGGATTCTGGTTCTTAAATTCCTCTGCTATGGACTGAGGAAGGTATTTATCAGCTATTCCCCAAGCCAAAAGCATTGGTTTGTCCCAGCTGTTAAGGAAACCATATCTCAGTGAAGTACCAAACCTATCTGTCACTATATAATGTTGCTCTAACATTGGAATTTTGGAAAAGTTCTAGAGATGCACGTACCTGCCTGATGAAAACCCGTTTGCGATTTGGCTCAAGGTGTCTCCGAAGTTAATCTTTTTCGCAGTCTCGAGCAAGGCTAATTCCATCAGAATCACACGTTAGGAAGTCTCTTAGATAATACTTTGAATCATCATAAGAAACGAGAGTAGATTGTTGCCTTTCAGCCAATGCATAAACCCGTTTCATATTAATGAGCATTACTCAGTGAAGTTGGTTTAGAAACGTACCAAACCCAGGTCCACCGCTTGACAAATATGGTAGACGATAGACATCAGCTTTGTCGTTCTTTAGGACGTAGCTAAGAAAACAGATATTAGTGTAAGAAAAATCTCAAACTGAAACCTATCAAAATCACTAAGAACATACAATCTGAGGCTGAGATAGCCATATAAACTCCACATGAAGATCATGGTTAATATGATACATACGGGCTACCTCCTTCAATGAATCGCTCGGCCAAGATAGCATTTTGGCATGTGAATTCACCAAGGAGAGGGAATCTGCATCAGCAAAAATGGCATACAAGTAAATGAGAGAGATTAGTAACTTTTATGATGCATCAGTACTAGAAATACATAAGAAAATGGCGAAATGTATATGCAGGACGTGATGAGCCCACAGCTAACACTTCCACAAAGAGTTATGAGCAATTAGAGTGATTAAAATGGCGAAAGAGGTGAACCTTAGCTGCTTGAATAACCCGGGAACTGGGGATGAAACAGTGAGTGGAGTATTAAGGATCGCAAGTTTCTCAATCCTGCTTGGATTTTTTAATGCCCAGGTTAAACCATATGAACCTACAAGAAATCCCTTGGGAGACCACAGCAGACGCAAACATAACTTATATGAAACAGCATCCATGATTCATGAAGACTATGTAGATATGGGATCAGTACATGTATCCGAACCTGAACAACAAGAAAGAAAGGGGTTTTGACCTCTAGCACGTCCAACAGTTTATCAAACTCTTCATGGTACTCTTTTTCTGAGAAGTTCAAAACTTATTAGAACAAAAGAATCTGTGTTAAATTTGCTGTGACACAAACTATACATGTAATATAAACAACCTGTGTAATTAAAGCCATATCCAGGCTGCGGCTTGTCACTGAATCCAAATCCTATCCAGTCAGGTGCAAAGCAATGAAACCCATAATCTGACATCTATTACAATGTTGGAAACACAAAGATCCATCAAGAGTTCAATGCATACTCAAAATCATCTACATTTGGCAACAGTGACAAGCACATGATCAAGCAATTGTTCCAGTTTGATTCTAAGTTCTAACAATGATGCAGACTTTATATCTAGCACCACTATAAAATCACTTCTTGGAGTACTCAAGAACTAATGTACGACCTGAGACATGACAGTACGGTAACTAAAAGACTGTGTTGGAGCTCCATGAAGAAAAACAATGGTTCCTCGACGACTCTCCTTTGATCCTGCCAGCAAAAAAGATCAATCAATGATAAATTATTTCGAAGCAAACAAAGCTATGAAACGTGGATAACTTGCTTTACCAGTTTCTCTCACAAACCATCTAAGTTTCCCAGATTTTATCCTCGAACCATAATCCTTTCCCTTATCTTCTGTCCTCTAAATCAGTCAAAAGAAACCCATTACATGTATCAACCCAAACACACACAACGATCAACAAAACGCAATGGACTCAAGAAAAATGGAAAGAGTTCGTTTCTGCTTCGAATCGCTTTCAATTTCAGTAACAAACCAGGAATCTATCGAGCTTTTAATTTCACTTCAAAATTGGAAGAGTAAATAGGCGAACTCACGTAGAGCATCTGACCGACGTTACCGTCCTCAGCCGGAGATTGTGGAAGCTGAATTGCACTCCGGCTTGATGGATTGTCTGTAACAAAGCCAAATGGATTGAATGACGGATCCTCGTTGCTATCATTTCCGCTACCACTACTGCTGTTTCCGTTCTCCGGCGTCGCATTGATTACTGAGAACCTGAAATTAGTCGGATGAGAGTTTGATCTGTAGGAGAAAGAAACGGTGGATTTTGTCGCAACGGTGGAAGAGAACGAGTGGAGCAGAGGAAGAGGAGAGAGCAGAGAAGAAGCCATTTTTGTTTGATTTTGTTTTTTCAAGTAAAAGCGAAACTTTACTCAATTTATACTAAGATTTCACGAAGAAAAAAAAAGTAATTTTATTTTTTAATTAGAAAATTAGTGGATAATAGTGCACGAATCAAAGTTAATGTTAGAATCTTGATATTGATAAAGTTTGGGACTTTTTCGATATTTGACGAAGATACGGGGAGCTGATTTCCTGATTTTAAGAAACGGCAACGTTTAATTAAAGGAGGGTTAAACTTTCAAAATTGATAATATTTGGGCCTTTGTGTTATTTTGATAAAAATACAGGGTCTTGATTACTTAGTTTCTTGAAACGACAACGTTTAGCGTCACGTGCGTTTCCACCCTTTGAAACCCTAAGGTGTCTTGTTCCTGGAAATGCTAGAGTCACCAGTCGAGCCCCATAGACCTTCTCACCGTCACAGGAAGAGGTAACTAACAAACCGCTTTAAGGTCAATACCCGCGCAAGATCACCCATCGGGTCGGATCCTCCGTTCAGGACCCGATTGGATCCATCCCGGATCTGTTATTCTCAACAGTGTTCTCCGGCAGCTGAATAAACCCAAGTATTTTCAAATTACCCGCGAATTAAGAAGCAGAAGAGGAACATAAGAGGAGCTAAGCTCCAATGGAGGGAAGTGAGTCCAGCGATGGAGATGTACGGGTTTAACAACTCCAATTCCTCTTTTAATCTCTTTTAATTCGCTTCAATTCGCTTAAGCTCTTGTTCGTAAAGTTTGATTGTGATGTTTTCAATACCATAACTTATGCATTCGTATCTGATTCATCGATTTTTTTAACTGTTCACGAGTTGTGGAACAAGTTTGAAAATCTAATTGAGCAGGGCTTGTTCGAACATTGGATGCTTATTTAGGGATCGAGTTTATAGATTTTTCAAATTTCGAGGTCTTACGTTTTCGTCATTGATGATCACAGATAGATGATGTAACTGTGCAGGTACAGGCAGCATCGTATTTACAAACAGACGATACCAGGGAAAGAGATGATCCAATGTCAGATAATGGATGCAGCATACGAATGGAAGAAGCTCTGGTTTGCAGTAGTGAACATGAGATGATTGGTGGATTCAATCAAAACCAAAACAAAAGTGAAGAAGTAACAACAGATGAGTTTGAAGATAATCAGAGTGGTTGTTTACCTGTTGATAAAAAGGAATTTGAAGCTCCAGCAATAGGAATGGAGTTTGAATCCTACGATGATGCTTATAACTACTATAACTGTTATGCTACAGAAGTTGGATTTCGTGTAAGAGTTAAGAATTCATGGTTTAAGCGACGTAGTAAAGAGAAGTATGGTGCAGTACTTTGCTGCAGTAGTCAGGGTTTTAAGAGAATTAATGATGTGAATCGTGTAAGGAAGGAAACAAGAACTGGTTGCCCTGCAATGATAAGAATGAGACAGGTAGATTCTAAGAGATGGCGAATACTTGAAGTTACACTTGATCATAACCATTCACTCGGCTCCAAGATCTATCGATCGGTGAAACGGCTAGTGAGTGGGACCAAGAGGAAGTGTTTATCTAGTCCAGTATCAGATATCAAGACAATAAAGCTATACAGAGCTCATGTAATGGATACTGGTGACAATCTGAATCCAAATTCAACTCTGAAACAACATCAGAATCCTGTTGGGTTACCTAATGTGCTTAACCTTAGAAGAGGAGATTCTGCAGCTATCTACAACTACTTTTGTCGGATGCAACTCACAAATCCAAACTTTTTTTACCTGATGGATATAAACGATGAAGGGCAACTAAGGAATGTGTTCTGGTCTGATGCTTTCTCTAGAGTTTCTTGTAGTTACTTCACTGACGTCATCTTCATCGACAATACTTATATCTCTGGAAAATATGAGATTCCATTAGTGACATTTCTTGGAGTAAATCACCATGGGAAAACAACATTACTTAGCTGTGGCTTACTTGCTGGTGAAACAGTAGAGTCTTATCACTGGTTGCTTAAAGTTTGGTTCAGTTTAACAAAGTGTTCTCCTCAAACCATTGTTACAGACAGATGCAAGCCATTGGAGACTGCAGTTGCTGAAATATTCCCAAGATCTCATCATAGATTCAGTTTAACACATATTATGAAGAAAGTTCCTGAGAAGCTAGGAGGGTTGCATAACTATGATGTGGTAAGGAAAGCATTCATGAAAGCAGTTTACGAAACCTTAAAAGTTGTTGAATTTGAAACAGCTTGGGGGTTTATGGTTCATCATTTCGGTGTTATCGACAACGAATGGCTCCGTTCCTTATACGAAGAACGAGCTAGATGGGCTCCAGTATACCTTAAAGACACTTTTTTCGCAGGAATAGCATCTACACGTCCTGGAGAAACCATGACTCCATTTTTTGAGAAGTTTGTTCACAAACAAACACCATTGAAAGAGTTTCTTGATAAGTACGAGCTAGCTCTTCAAAAGAAACACAAAGAAGAAACTTCAAGTGATATAGAATCAAGAAACTCAAACACAGAGCTTAAAACAAGATGTTCATTCGAGACACAAATCTCTAGACTCTACACAAGAAACATGTTCAAGAAATTTCAAGTAGAAGTTGAAGAAATGTACTCATGTTTCAGCACAACACAGCTACATATCGATGGTCCTTTCGTTATCTTCCTCGTGAAAGAGCGGGTTCAAATCGAATCAAACCGAAGAGAAATCCGTGATTTCGAGGTTTTATACAATAGATCAGCTGGTGAAGTAAGGTGTATCTGCAGCTGCTTCAATTTCCATGGCTACTTATGTAGACATGCTTTATGTGTACTGAACTTCAATGGAGTTGAAGAAATACCTTCTAGGTACATTCTACCACGGTGGAGAAAGGATTTTAAACGCATTCACTTAACCGGTAATGGCTTAACCGATGGCTCGGACCGGGTCCAGTGGTTTGATGAGCTGTATAAGAACGCTGTGCAGGTGGTTGAAGAAGGAGCTGTGTCTTTGGATCATTATAAAATGGCGTTGCAAGTTCTTCAACAGTCTTTGGATAAAGTTCATAGTGTAGAAGAATAGCATTGTTAAATCTTATATGTATATATACTAACACTTTGTTTTATGTAAATTTATGTGTTCTAATTGATGCCAAAAAATAAAATAATCTTTTTTTTTTTTACTCAAAAATAAAATAATCTTTAGTTTCTTCAGATATATTAATGTGTTAATAAATAATTAAATAAATTAAAAGTAAAAATATTTTGCATTTTACTTGTTTGGGCCTATGGGCTTATGAGATTATTTGTTTCGGTCTATGTAGTTTTCAAAATAATCGAAAAGAGAAGAATCGACGATTCGCGATTTCCCTCCATCCCAGAGAGGGTAAATTCAAGTTGTTTTGGCGCAAAATTTTAGGAATTTTGGGTATAGCTGGTGAGTCTTCTTTACGAATCTAGTGTGATTCCATGGAAATTTTGGTGAATTCTGATCTACAGCTTGTTTGCTTTTGATTTCGTTACTTTACGCTTCTTTCCCCTTCTTTAATCGAGTAGTTCTTCCCTCTCTCGGCAGATTCTGGTGAGTTTGATTTTTTGTTTTAGTTAATAAGCTGAGGAAACTGTAATTTTGCTTTAGTCGGTTCCATTGTTGGAGCTTAGAACTTGCGCGATCCGTGTTTCGATGAATAATCGGTGGTTTTAGTTTCGCTGCGTTTGTATTTCGTGTAGAAGTTGATAGGTTTGTGTTTTAGTTGATTCGGGAGAGTAGTGTTGTTAAATCGCTGGAACCTGAAGTTTTCTCAGAATCGGCGTTTAGAAATGCGCGTTTTGTTCTTCTTATATATATGTATGAACATAGTGATTTCTTCTAAGGATTTAACCACTGTCTTGTTTCTTTGTAACTGTAAGGTTCTCTACTGTATTTGGGTGAATAAAAATCTGCCATTTATCAGAGATGAAGTTCAAGGCGTTCATGACTGAAAACGGTGTGCATCTTTTAGAGAGGAGATTCCTTCCAGCTTTTGATAAAATGGGAAAGACTTGTCATCTTTTCCTCACAAGAGAACATTTGTTCTTCCTCCATAACCTTCTAAATGGTGATGGAGTTCAATGCATTGCTCAGTTCAGCAAAGATGTTCTCTTTGATGATTATCGTATATCAAGCCAGAATGAAGACCGTATCGCTTTTTCCCTGGACATTTCTCTTCTGTACCGAGCAGTGAAGAGCAGTGTCAGCATTTGTACTGAGTTTAGTGGTGGATTGGCTTCAGATAGACTACAGATCAAACTAGTAAAGAAACTTCCTCCTAACTGTACACAACCAATGCCATTTCTCACATTTGAAACCAAGGGATATAAATCTGCTGTTATTCAAGATGTTCCTATCTCAAAACCACTATCTAGGTCTCAAGTTCTTGAGCTTCAAACTGCTCTTGATTCAGCTCAAGATCTGCCTCCAACTCTAGTTCAAGTGCAGGATCCAAATCAGTTACAGAACTTTGTGGATCATATGAAAAATGTTGGTGATGTTCTTAATGTAACAATAAGCAAGTATGGTGATCTGCAAGTGCAAATCTCAACATCTTTGATTAGACTTGGATCTGAGTTCCAGAGACTTTCTGTTATTGGTGAGAAATCTCAGCAACCTGTAGAGGATCGAAACTTAAGTGCTCAAACTCGGTCAGAAAGAGCAATTGCTAGAGGTGATGCTCAGTCTGTACAAGTGAGTGTAAAACACTTTTCAAAGAGTCTACAATGTCACTTAACTAAACCAGATTCAGCTTTCTATGGAATTGCTCCTCAAGGTGCTTGCCTCACAATAATCTTCCAGTTCATGGTTCCCGGGACACGCCAAGCCGATAAATCCATCAGTCTGCATTGCCGGCTTCCTGTGCTCGATCCAGGTTCCAACTAAATCTAAAGCTTATGATCATATGTTCTAGTTTTTGCTTTATCATCAAAGACTATATATGAAGATCAATGTTTATCATAACTGTCTTATGTACCAGTTCACTCCTTACAGGTTCCAATCAAATGTTAAACTGAATAAACACAATCACTTGCGAAAAGAATATGTAAAATCAAGTACCTGAGATCTAAGGTTAGAGATTTTGATCAATTCATTTTCTTGTTTCTTTGATGATCTTTCTCTTTCAGATATGGATCCTGAGCTTTCCATCTACAACTTTTCAGCCACTGCTTCCTTTAAAGAGTGGATTAGCTTCAAGTTTAGCCATTTTCTCCTTTGATTCATTCATCAACATCTCCACAACTTCAGACATTGTTGGTCTCTTCTCTAGCTCACTTTGAGCACACATAAGCCCAATCAAAACCACCCTTTTCATCTCATCTTCCACATACTTCCCATTCAACCTTTGATCAACGATTTCATCGAACTTTCTCTCATTAACCAAAGGTAAAACCCATTCGATAATACCCCGCTTTGTCGCTTGATTCACCCTCTCTATGCATCTCTTACCAGTCACCAACTCCAGCAAAAGAACACCAAAGCTATACACATCTCCCATGTCTGATTCTTCTCCTGATTCAATACATTCCGGTGCGAGATACCCAACATTACCCTTGATTTTGTAACCTCCATCTTCTACATCACCTGACATCAGCTTACTGTATCCAAAATCGGTAACTCGAGCTTCAAACTCAGAGTCTAGTAGTACATTGCTAGCTCTCACATCTCCATGGACCATGCGAGGAGTTGCATGATGATGCAAGTAGCTAAACAAAATCAGACACACTTAAGGTTAAGTTTTTGAGTAAATAGTTTCAATTTCTATGATCTCAAAGACTTACGCAATCGCTTGAGCAGAGGAAACAGCGATATTAATCCGCTTGGTCCAGTCAAGAAGACACTCAGCTGAATGCTGACCGTGAAGATGCGAAACCAAACTCAGATTCGGCATAAACTCATACACAATGAGTCGTTCTTGTCCCTCGGCGCAGTAACCGCGCAATGTTAACAGATTCTTATGACGAATACAAGCAAGAATCTTAACTTTCTCTGCAAATTCTATCTCTTCTCTACTACTCCAACCCTTCAATCTCTTGACTGCAATCTGCAAACGATCGAAAACACTTTAATTGAAGATCAAAGTGATTAGAAATGATGGATTCATAAGTGATATTGCATCGAAAAAAGACGAGGTTTTTTGAGATGATTTACTTGAGATCCATCCCATAGCTGACCCCAATACACAGTACCAAATCCACCTTCACCAAGTTTGTTATCGTAATTGAAATTGTTTGTAGCTGCGTGAAGTTCTTTCAATGAAAAGATTCTCCATGATGATTCCTCTGTTGTCTTAATCTTCTTTTTACTGTTTAATTTTTGACATCAAAACAAACAACATTAGCTTTGTTTTTTCATTTCTAACATCGTACAAGAACCAGAGAATTTTAACTAATTAGTCCCTAAATTGATCAAATTGAAGCTTATACAATTGAATTTTGATTCAATTTCCAATAAAGGAACACACTTTATATTGAAGAAAAGGAATTTAGAAATGAAATTGAATTTACAAAGAGAATTAGCTTTGTTTTCCATTACTAACATCATACAAGAACCAGAGAATTGTAACTAGTTAGTTTCCTAAACCCTAAATGGCTAAATTGATCAAATTGAAGCTTATCCAGTAGAATTTCCAACAAAGGAACACACTTTACATGAAATTGAAAGCAGGAAAAGAACAATTCCCAAATTTCAGATATAAATCTCAAAAGCCCTAATTAATTAGAAACCTTACAATGGAGAAATCAGATAAGAAAAGAATCAAAATTAACCAATTTACTTACTGATCAAATCCTTTTCCACAGCAAAAACAACTTAAAAATTGCATCTTTGAGCAATCCCAGAAGCAAACTCTCTAGACTTTGAACTCTAATCGTCTTCTAGATTTCTTCCTCTTTGTTACAGAGAGAGAGAAAGGGAAAATTAAAGGTAACGCCTTTATTACTGGAGAAGATAACAGCAAAGAAGAAACAGAAACTCCTTTGATTTATTTTTCTGGGGTTTCGTCTTAATTACGAAAAAGTTTCGATTTTAATTACTTCTTGCAGAAGAGAAGAGAAACAATCTTAAAGTCTTTCTTCTTCTTCTCTACAAAAACCCTTTTTTTATTTCTTCCTTTGAATTTGTTGTCTGTGAGCTGTTTTTCGTAAGGGTTTTAAATTTAACTAATTAATTTTGAATTTATATTCGTTAAAAATATAGAAATAGAGTCATTTCTAGTCTACATATATGATATATTTATTTAATTCAAAAACTTATTATATTTTTATTGTTTTGCATTTATAAACTTTCCTTTTTCATGGCCTGCTGATGACTCATGACAACTAATCAAATATTCGTACGCTTTTGTTTAGCTTTTTAAGTTTATTTTCCTTTTTTTTCGCGAAGTTTATTTTTCAATATATGTAATTAATTATTTATATTTGAAATCTTTTAAAAATATAATAAATCTGGTTTATATCCTCTGTTGCTCCCATTAATGCATTTCCTAAACCGGAAGGAAATAAACCTTTTTTTTCTAAACATAAAAATTAATTTTTTTCCACATAAAAATTAATTAGTTTTGATTTTCTTTAAAAAAACTATCAATAGAAAAACGAGAATAAACAAATAAAAATTACTTAGTTTTGATTCATAGAATCCAAATCCTAATGGAGCCAAATGACAAAGTATATCTATATTTTTTTTACAATTTTAATATCTTAAGGTTTTGTAATCTTTCACTTCTCCAAAAATTAATTCTAAATTAATTAACTATACGATGTAAAAAAAAAATTATAAATATACATTTTTCTAATTACGATAAAAAAGACATACAATTTTTTTTATTAAAATGCAAAAATAATAATAATAACAAAAGAAAAACTCTAAACCCTAAAAACAAAAGAAAAAGATTAGACATGGGATAAACAATTACAATAATACCCCAAATTAAACTCTAAAAGAAAAAACCCTAAACTCTATACCTAAATATACATAGATGATCGCACAAAATGAATGAACAACCACGAAAAAACCCCAAATCAAAGTAGGAATAAAAACAGCTAAAGCCAAAGATAGAGAAACTAATTTGAGTATTAAAAACATTGCTAAAAATCCCAACACATGACTTATGCGACCAAATAATCTTCCTGCTCTTACGCTGTGAAAAAACCATATTTCTGTAATACCCATGATCCCATACCATAGCAATACCAAACCGAACATTATAGCATTATATTTCTCCAAAAATTCGTCGAAATCTTTTCCTTTGTTTAGATGATGATATAAAGGAGCAATGGTACCGATAATTATCGTATGTATGCCAATAGTGTAAAACACAGAATCAACCCTACAAAAAGAAAAATTAAATATCAATGTAACAATGTAAAAATGTATATATAATATAGGTCTCGGCACTAAATCTGGAATCGAAAAGAACCAAAAACTTAGGTTCCGGGAGTAAATACCTATTGGATACTAAATTTATATATATCCATAGGTATTGATCGGTTTTGAATATTAATCGATACCTATTGGATATCCGAAATATTCTTTTTTTTAAGTATTAATAATTTTATTTTTAAGGTTTATATATTTTCAAAATATTAATAGCTTTTAATAATATTTTAGGTAATTTTCGGTTTTTCGGATACTTTTTGGTTATTGGGTATTTTTCTGTTTTTGGATATTTTTTTTTGTTTTTTGAATAGTATCCGAACCAAAACCAAAATCGATATTAATTCGGGTATTTTTTGAATCTCTAATCAACAACCCGAAACGGATCAGAACCGAGTAGAAACAGAACGGGAACCAAACCCGAATTCTTCTAAGTATTCATCATATCCTATATTCATAGAATCGAAGAACCGAATACCAAAAAATATTGAACCGAAACCGAACGGATATCTGAATGCCTATACCTAATATAATATGATAAACAATAATAGAATTTAATTTACCAAATGTTATATTCTAAGATTACGTCATCAGGATGAGGAATATTAACATTGGACTGAAGTTGATCCATAGGGACATCTGTGCAAGAAAGTGCAACAATGGTGTCTTTAGCATCATGATCATCAAGTTGAATAACTTCAGGTTGAGATTGAGAAATAACAGTAGATGAAGGTGCAGCCATGATGCTTTTATTCGATAGCTATAATTTTTTTTTTTTTTTGATTTTATAATCAAAAGAGAAGCCATTGGTGACTTATTTATATTAATTCCTACTCCTAATCCAACTAAATCTTGGATCATCATATTTCCAATTTTTTTTAATTTTTTTTAAATAATATATATTTATCTTCTCAATAATCAATTAATTATATTCAAATAAATATTAATTTGTTCTAGTGATAAGTATTCAATAAATATTATTTTTATACAGATCGAATCTAATTTTAAATACCATATATTCATTCATAATACAATATACGTAAGTATATAGTTTTATTTTATTTGAATATATATATATATATATAAAGTCATTGCGTGAAACATACTTATATAGTATAACTAAATAGTTTACTATTACTTTTTTACTTGAATTTCGATAATTTACATAAAATTATTAATGTTAAAATAATTAAAATTAATAATAATCATATAATACAAATAAATATGTTTTTGGAAAATAGTTTAAAAAAAATCGTAAAATTTATTATCTCAAGAAATATCAAAGATTTCAAATAATTATATAAAAGAAATTAGATTTCAGTTTTGTTTGAAAATAATATTAAATCCGATTTATAGAATCAAAATCCTAATGGAACCACATGACAAAGTATATATTCTTTTTTTAATTTTTATTTTCGTAAGAGAAGGTAATATTCTTTCTCTTCTCCAATATTTAATTCTAACTTAATTAACTATACGACGTTAAAAAAAAGTATAAATATACATATTTCTAATTACGATAAGAAAATATAAAAGTCTTTTTTTTTTAATTAAAATGCAAAATAATAAAAATAAAAAAATTAAAGAAAACCCCTAAACCCTAAAAGAGAGAAAAAAAACAAAAGAAAAAAAATTACAAACGGGACAATACAAGTGAGAGGTCTTCTTTTCCTCTTACAATACGCCTATCTAATACGGTAAAATGAAACATCATCGCACCAAATGAATAAACGATGACCCCAAATTAAAATAGGAATAAAAACACTTAAAGCTAAAGATAAAGAAACTAATTTTAATAAATTAAAAATAGCACAAAATCCCAACACATGACTTATGCGACCTAAGAATCTTCCCGCTTTTCTTGACCACCATGGAATTAAAAACCAAGCTTCCATTAAAGCTATCACGACATAGAAGAACAATAGAACATCAATAATCACGAACAAATCCGCGTAATCTTTTTCTAATTTTCGTAGATTATTATTCAAAAGAACAATGGTGAGGATAATCATCGCATGTACGCCAATAGTGTAAAACACAGAATCACAACTACAAAAAAAAAAAAATTAAAAATAAAATCGTAATGTGAAATTGTATATGTAATATCATAAACAATAATAAAATTGAACTTACAAAAGAGTAAAATTTAAGATTTTGTCATCAAGTTCGTCATCAAAATCACGAATAGGATCATTAGGTTGAAGTTGATCATGGGTAGAGACATTGATGTAAGAAGGTGCAGCCATGGTGTCTTTATTCGATAACTTTTCTTTTCGATTCTTTTATTTTTTTTTATTAAAAGCGAAGTAATTGATGACTTATTTATATTAATTCCTACTCTACTCCAACTAAATCTTGATCATAATATTTCCATTTTTTTCTTCTTTTTTTTAAAGAATATTTATCTTTTGAATATTTAATTATATTCACATAAGTATTAATTTGTTCTAGTAGAGACAGTATCCAATAAATATTATTTTTTATATAGATCTATCTAATTTTAGATAATATATTCATTCATATATAATCCTAATCTAACTATATCTTGGATTATCATATATCCAAAATTTTCGGCTTTTTTTCTAACGGAAACATATATTTTTTTTAATTAATTAATTATATAGTTCGGTTGAAATAAGTTGCCGTAGATAAGTTTTAGTTTTACATTATATTGTAAATATTTTTAGATATTAAATTTTGATTAACGTATAGTAATGATCAAACCTAAGTGAAGCTAAGAGAAGAGAAACTATTTTATATATAACTAATTATTTATTTATTTTTTCCCTTCAAATCATTTTTATATAAACTAATAAAAAAAATTATTTGGGACCCCAAATTATCAAAAATATTATTTCAACTCCACATACACACTCACCAAGAAACCAAACTCCAAAACGACACCGTATCCCTAACAAACCAAACTCCAAAAACGACACCGTATCCCTAACAAACCAAACTCCAAAACGACACCGTATAGCTAACAAACCAACCCCCAAAACGACACCGTATAGCTACCAAACCAAACCCAAAAACGACACCGTATCACCATTACTGAACTTGAATCTCCTTCACTTCCTTCTTAACATTCTCCAATCTAGGAATCAAAACATTAAGCACACCATTCTTAATCTCTGCTTTAATTTCTTCAACTTTAACATCTTCAGGTAACGATAAACTTGTGTTATAATAACCAAATCTCTTTGCAGACCAATACTCTTCATTTTCCTCTGTTTCTTCTTCTTCTTTATGTTCTCCTTTGATCATTAAGACGCCATTATCGACTGTAATCTTTAAGTCATCTTTGGTTAAACCTGGAACTTCAAATCTTAGCTTGTAACAATCTTCTTCTTCTTTTAATTGGCCAATAAATTGAGAAGGATTTATTAGATCTAAGTTGTTGAAAATCCGGTTTATATTCTCTGTTGCTTCCATTAATGCATTTCCTAAACCGGAAGGAAATAAACCTTTTTTTTTCAAATATAAAAATTAATTAGTAATTGGCGGATAATGATTAATTGTAATTAAAAAATAAATATATAGACAACTTTAATAACAAGAAACTAGTTTTCAATTGAATCTGTAATGTACTAAAAGTAAAATTTAATAAGAAATATCAAATCTTCCTTTCCATTTATAAAAAAAAACAAATTTTACCTTAGAAACTATAATTGTATTTCCAATGGTTCTTCATTCTTTTTTTTTTATATATAATTTGATTTTTTTCTAAATCAATTTTTTCTTTAAATTGAATGAAATTTACTATTGGCAAAAAAATACTGATTTTTCATATTTGAAAAATTACTATTCAAATTCTTCAAAAAACCATTCATGTTCTCCAATTTTAAAGAATAGATTTTTCAAAAGACATACTCGTTTAATTTTTTTTAACTTCACTCACGTCCTTTTAATTTAATTTTTTAAATAATTGATTTTTTTTTTTGGAATTGCAAAAATACCCTCATTCAAGTTTTTTTTTTGCAAAAATACCCTAATCATGCATTTTTTTGTAAAAATGCCCTAACATTATACCCAACATTATAAGTGGTATACCCTCACACTTTATGAAAAATTTGGAAAAATATATTCAATTAGGACATTTTGCATAATTGATTTTTAGAAAATTTCTTCATTCAAACATTTTTTGCAAAAATATCATAACAATAGACTCAAGAGTATAATTGGTAAACCCTACAAAAAAGGCACATTTACAAAAAAATGTTTGAATTAGGACATTTTAGGTAATTCATTCTTACAAATTTAATTACATCAGTAAAATAAATGAATCTTAATTAAAGTTTAAACTAATGTTAATTTTTGTAGGTGAAACATACCATTAAGGGCGGGAGCGAAGTAGTCACGATCATCGGAGTTCCGCCAGAGACTTCTCCGGCCACGTCTCCGGGGAAAAAACCGGCGAGGAGATTTCTTCTCAGAAACACTAACTTGTGTGTTTTTGTTCTCTTTCTCTACTTCACCAACAGAAGAAGAAGTAGACAAGAATCTGTTCATTAGTTTCTGGTTTTGTCTGTTTCCGACCAAACAACTTCTCTCTCCATTACTCATTAAAGAAGAAGACAACTTTTCTTTAATGTTTCTTAAAACTAAACGAGCCGTAGCCATTGTTCTGTAATTAATTAAGCTTCCTTGATTACTTAGAACGATTTTGGTTTAATTATTCTTATATATATAAGATCGGTGAAGAAGATTCTAAGAGTTTCTAGGGAAACTAATTTAATTAGAATTTATTAAAGAGTTAATTTAGTAGCTTCTTGTTTCTTCTATAACCTTTGTTCTAGAGAATCACGAGGTTTTTTTTAATCTTTTTTTTTTTAACATTTTGGTAAAAATTATTTATCTTTTTTTGTTGTATTGCAAATATTTGAATATTTAAAAGATGAATTAAATGAAGAAGACAGGGATAAACTTCAACTAACAACATTTGTAATTTATCTTAAGAAATTTAGTATTTTGTTTAATTAAAATAGAAAAATCTGCAAAATATTCAATTATAAGTTTCATACCAATTAAAATATATAAATGACATAATAATCAAACGTTCCATATACATTTAGCGAAAATTTATTTCATGTTTGTTGAATTATCAATAACGTTAATTTTTTAATATTAAAAATTAGAAGTAGAAGTTGATTAAACTACATTTAAAAGGTTATAATTTCTTTTTATTAAAAATGTATTTTATGACATAATTTAAGATTTTTTAAAATTAAATAAATACGAATACATTTGTAACTTGAATCAAGTGAAATTACTAGACACTATGGAATAAATCAAGGTGTTTGCGTGTGTTGGAATTTGGAAAGTATTGATAATTTATATAAAAAAAAATACACTTTTTTTATTTTTGTTTTTGTCATCAATTCGTGTATATAAATAATTTATTTCAAATTATATAATTAAGGAAAAAAAAGACTAATAGTTGTTATTAAAAACAAAAAGAAAAAGAGACACGTAAAGACATGTGTCTAGAGTACTGTCGAATTATTTAGCTTTTCGACCGCCCTTATCCATATTTCGACCGTTAACTTAGAAGTGCATTAATCTTATTTATTTTATTTATTTATTTAATCAAAACATTTATTAAAAAAAACACACAACTTCAAAAGCTAGTAAAGTAACGGTTAGTGGCTAAGCTTCTAGAAGGCAAAAAAAAATTGTTAATAAAGAAAAATCATCAATTTTTTATATTAAGATCCATGATTACAATGAAATTAATTTAGTAATTAATTCATACCTTATGATGTTTTATATGTTGGCATATTAAATTATAATTATAACTAAATCGAAATAAATAACCATAAATTTGTTGGTGGACTATAAAAAAATTGGTTTTACCAACAACATTTCGGATTTGGATAACCGGTTTACGTGGTTTAAATTGACCAACATTTGGTTTGTTCCGGTTTAGGTTCACCAAACCCCTATAAGATCTAATCAAATTTTGATTTTGGTTGGTCAATAATTAGCCTCTTGACCACAATTGTATATACTAGCTATTATTCATAATTATATTTAAAATTTTACATAAAATATGCATAATTTAATAATATACTATATATTATGCATACGGCATAATTTAATCATATACTATATCTACCATAATAAAATGTGCAAAATTCAGTTGTATATATAAGAATGTAAAATTTATATATTTTTTAGAAAGAAAACGTTATCATGTTAAGCATATGCATAATTACGTTTAATATTAATAAAGTTTATGTACAATATTTTAATATCTTGTAGCTATTATTGTTATTCCCTTATTATAATATGAGACTAGTCAATTTTTTGAAAAAGGAATGGTAAGCAATTATTCACAACACATGTCAGTCACATGTGCACATGTGTTGTCACTTGTTTTGTTTAAAGTTTTAAAATGTACGGATTATTTTTTATTTATATAATTAAAGTGTTAATCACTGATTATGTATGCCATTAACCGAATATTCGGTATATATTCTTACATATGATTANNTGATTACACTAATAATGTAACATTTCACATATATATATATATATATATATATATAGTTTGAAACTTTGAATATTAGTCGATATTTTATTACCCCACAATGTTCCATTCAATTTCTTTATCTTTTTTTATTGCAAAAGATAATAATATCGTTTGATTATGAAGTAGATTTTTGGTGATTTAAAATATGATTTTTAAAAAAATTATTACATTGTGTTACGTTTCATTAATTAAACTACACTTTATTAACTAGAAAAAAAATTATTAGTGGATTCTTATTTTAGAAGGATAACAATATATGAAGTGATATTTAAGCCTATGAGACATAAATACATATATGTAAAAAAAACAATTTTTTTAATATAAATTTAAGAATTGAGGAGAAAAAAAAAAGAGAAAAAAAAAGTTTAAGAATTGAGATATTTGAACATTTTCTTATGTTGCTAAAAAACTATATTTACAGATCAGTAATTTACATTATTTACAATTTTACATGAGTTATTTCCATATAACAAGAAAATGCAGAAAATTTACATTTTAATTATTTTACACATAATTATTTAAAGAAAAATCATTTTTTTGTACAAAAAAAAAGTCAATAAGAGTAGTGATGTCTATGATCTCTATCTCTGAGAATCCCATTATACAGAGCAATCCGGTTAGCAGGCATGAATTTTCCACTAACCGGAATCGATTTCTCCGGTTTAGCAACCAATTCCGGTTTAATTCTCCGGTTTAATTGCTCTCTTCTACGATACTCTTCACCGTTTCCTTTTGGCTCCTTCACATTCTCAGCAAACTTCACTTTCTTCTTCTTCTTAGTTAGTTTACTCTGTTTCGATTTTTCCTCTGTTTCCGATGAGAAATTCAATAAAGTTAGAAACTTTTTCGCCGGAGACGATGATCGGAGAATGGGTCGTCGTAAAATCGTCTGATTTGGGGCTTTTGAGTTTTGATTTGCAGAGAATTGGCGGGAAAATGCGAGAAACAGAGCAGTGCTTGAGAAAACCATGGCTGTTGCTATTACGACGCCGTTTGAGCAGCTTAGCAAACTAGACGACATGTCTTCGTTTCCTTACTTCAATTAACGTCGGAGAGAGAGAGAGAGGAGAGAGAGCAGAGAGGAGAGAGAAAGAGTGAGGGGAGAGAGAGATATTATCAAATGATGACGTCAGAGATGAAGGGACTGTTGAATTGAATGGATGGGATCTGTTTCTCTTTAAAAAGTTGGAAGCTTTTCGAGAATTAGGAGAGAGAAAGAGAAAGAGAGGAGAGAGAGAGATGAAGTGGAAATGGGAAAAATCTTGTGGTTGCAATGTGTGTATATATATTAAGTAGGTGCAGTGAATTAGAAATTTTATCTAATATCTATATTTATATAAATTAAATAATAATGATTAATGTAATTCTGAATTTGTTTTTACAATATGTTTGGTGCAAATATCCTGAAATCCTTTTAATTTGTTGTTAATTCTCTATCAATATTTCTCTTAATTTAGATATAAGTTGTTACGTTTTGTGTATATAAAATGCTAG
>KE152133.1:217741-231442 GCA_000411095.1 Aethionema arabicum | reverse complement strand
AGTCCTCCTACCTCAAATTTTTGTAATTTGGTAATAAGTATTGATATTTACAAGAATTATATTTATAAATTAAAAAATAATAATAAATTAACCTGTTGAAGAACATTAGTGGCCTGAGTAATAATGGAAGGATTGTTATCAGATTCTGATGAATGTGATTGGTGAGTGTGAGAATGAGTATGAGTTTGGGTGTGATCACCACTTTGCTGGTTCATTGCATGCGATACATTGTTCAAATACTCATCTTTTTTCATCTGTTACATTAACAATTTAATAATTTAAATTAATATAAAATTTTGTTATTTAAATTTGAGAAAAATAAATAAAATTATTTATACCTGCACTTGACCAGAGATGTCCGAGGCATCTTGTCTCAATTGCTGGCTGGAAGACATTTTTATTTTAATTTGTGTTTTGGTTTGAAATGTTTTAGAATTATTTGAAGAATTTTGTTGTGCATTTAAGTGGTATTTATACAATTTTAAAATTTGATTTAAAAAAAAAAATCCGAAATTTAAGCATTTTACGACCGTATGTTGTTTTGTGGAGATGAATTGTTCAAAATACGTTTTATCAGGAAGGTTCCATAAAAATTAATTTACTATTTTTGTTCGCTATAATGTTTTTTTTCTATTCAATTTATACTTTATATTATAGTATTTGGATTAAATTAATGTAAATATAACAACGCTTATATTATATATCCCAATTGAGGAAGAAAAAAAACAATATATATATATATATCCCAATTTATATATATTAACTTCTATTTTTGGTGAATAAAAAAAACTATTTAAGAAACTAATGATTACTCGATTTTTTCAATTTTGATATTTATATATATTAAAAAAAACAAAAAAAAAACATTTTTATTGATAATCAAGAATCCAACAAGAACAAACAACAAAATTAAATCATAAAACATTAAACCATTAACCTCTTATACATAAATATATAATATATATATACCCCCCAAGAACCCAAACCCATCCTTCTCCTATCTCAAAAGTGTACACTAGCTTTTACTCCTCTGTTTCGCAGTCTTCAGAAGCTAGAATGGACCTGCAGTACAGTACAGTACATTGAAGTGTCTAACGTGAACCCTCAAGCCCCAACCTAGCAGTTAGCCATTGAACAACTTCTTCCATTTCTTTAGGCACAGTATAATGTCCAAGTCTGCACAAAGTCAACAAAAAAGTCAACAAAAAGTCAACAAACCAAACCAAATTTAAGTCAAACTTCAACTTACCCTTCATATGGTTTAAACATAACTTGTCTAAATCCAGCCATTCCAAGAGAATAAGCAGATTTTTCACCAAATTCATAAGGAACTACATCATCAGCTACAACACAAAACAATCAACAAAAAAAATTCAGAATCTTTTCACAATCTTCAAAAGGTGAAATTAAACAATGATAGATTTGAGATTATGTTAAACATACAAGTTCCATGTGTAAGTATAACTGGTAAAGATGCAGCACGTCTTGCAGATTCATATGAACATTCAATTTTGCTCCTTAAGCTCCTGTAAAGTTTAAGTTCAAATCTTGCTTTTAGTCAATGAAATCAAGATTTTAGCTAAGTAAACACTTAGTGAAATTAGAGTATTACTTCCAACAAGGAAGCCAGCCGCTAAGTCCTACGATAGCTCGTAGATTTATAGGGTAAATATGACCAGTTGAATAACGTCCAAGAGCACAACAAGTTGCAGAGTAAAGAGCTATGGCTGCACCCATACTAAAACCTCCAATTCCCACTTTAACTATCAAAAACCAGAGAGTGAAATCAATGGATTTAGACAAAGATATGATGCGTTTTTAAGGTTTTAGATAGGTTTAGTTTACCATCTGGTGGTTCAGCAGATAAGAGATTAGCAATATGTGAAGCTGAAGCATCTAAACCTTCAAGATCATCATTACTATCCTCTGAAATTTCCCCAACATCAAACCCTATAAAAGAGGGGAAAAAATTCTTAGTATGATTCCAAACACAGTAAAGAAAACGTTTCTTTTAAATGTTATACACTCAATCTTACAAGCAGTGCAAGTAAATCCACCGAGACGAGAAACAGGACGAGAAGGAGCAGTTGGACAAATCCATTTTACATTAGGAAGACGTAAGCTTTCTAAGAGCTGAGATGAGCTGCAAAAAGAGAATAAAACAGAGACTAAGTATAAGAAACAGATGTTATGTTTTTTATGAAGTTTTCTCTGTTCTTTAGCAGTATAAGTAAGTGAGCAAGTGGTCCCTAAGTTCCATTAACAATATATATATACAGTAAACAATCCAATTTGCGCCGCCACATGCCAAAATTCATCTTTTTACTCCATTTAATTACACTCAAAAGTTGAAGTTTTCTTTAACTATTGAAGTAGAAAAGATTTGATTTCTTGAAGTTGTTACCTAGAGCCATTATCTCCAAGACCATGTAACCAAACTAAAGTAGCTTGATGTTTTCCTTTAGGCCTTACAACATAAGTTCTTCCAAATTCATACCCTCTTCCACTTCTACTACCTGCAAACAGATTTCACCAAATACAAAACTCAATTTTACAAAGTCTCAAAACAAAGATTTAGACCCAATAACACTTCAAGAACACTTCAAGATCAATCAAGAAAGGTTACCAGAACCCATGTTTTGATGAGAATAACTCATTTTGGATTGTTTTGTCCTTGTGAGTTCAATTTCAAACAAGTTCTTATGAGAAATATAAGAGAGACTTAAGGGAAGACAATGTGTATTTATAGAGCAAAGGAAGTGTCTCTGTGTGTGTGTAGTGATTGTGAGAATGGAATAAAAGTAAAAAAGGAGAAGTGAATCTGAATCTTTTTAGCTATGGAAGATGCTTAATGTGTACAACAGCTAACAAAAAACTACTAGAAAGGGAAAAGGAGGAAGAAATTGCATTTCAATGGCTAAAAGGAAGCCTATAAAATAAAGGAGAAATCTTTTACATAACAAAAGAAATAAATCTTTTAGGAAACATAACGAATCAAACGAAGCAGAGCTAGCAGCTAAACAACACAGAGAGAAAACAGTGTTAATTAGAGAAGAATCAATCCCTTGTAGGCGCAATGGTGGAAGAAAATAAAAAAATTAAAAAGATTAAACCTTTTTTTGAAAGAAGAATATTGATTTCTATATATAAACAAAAGAAGAAATTACTTGAAACATTAGGGCATAATCCAAAATTGAAAAAGAAGACAAAAAAAAAAGATTAAATCTTTGAGATGATTGATTGATACCCATTAAGACGAAAGGTTAAAAGTGTTAAACTTTCTGCGAAATTTGGGAGATTTTGGGTAGAAATTAAGGGTTTCGCTTGACATTGTTATCGATTTAAGTAATGAAATGTGTGGATTTGTAGTGTAATGATGAGGAGTATTGAAAAAAGAGAGACCAACCTGGATTTCAGGTAGAAGAAAGATGAAGATGATGATGAGCAAAAAGACATTCATCTTTTTCAACGTTATGAATCATTACAATGTTGTCCACTGTGATTTTTGAGCCCACCAATAGATTCATATCTCTTTGTGTTCAATTCATCAGCCCATTTCTTAGTTTTATTTTAATTTCCAACAAGTAATATCTATTGTAAAAATCTATTTATTTTGTTTAATTTTTAAAAAAACTAAATCGAAATTAAAGAAATAAAAAAAAATTTAATCGAAACAAAAAAAATAATCAAATAGTTCTATGTTTGGGGGTGTGGATTTGATGATATTTGGCACCAAACTAAAAAAAAATGATTTTTTTTTTGTTTTTTACTCATTATGTCCCACAAAGAATAAAAAAAAATTAGTAACAATAGAATTATTATTTTAAAAAAAATTATGATTAGAAATTTTAAAAGATAGAATATGATTAAAATAAAAAAAATTAACATTTATCTAGTGAGTAATTAATGTTTTTTTTAATATATGTGTAAATTATATAAAAACATTCTTTTTGAAGTGGGTAGAATAATATTAAAACAAAACAGACACTAACCTTGTAAGAAATTAATGGAAAATTAACAGTAGAAATTACTGAAAAACTAAGAGACAAAACAAAAAAGAATAAGCCAAATATGTATATAAATCGTAACTATACAAACTAAAATAATTGTTATATCTAAATAAATAGGAACTAACACAAATTAATATAATTGATGGAACATACAAAATTTTAGGGGTTGAGTTTTTTTTAACTAAACTGAGAAATATACGAATAATTGAAAAATAATAAAAGTTTATTTTATTTTTATGTTTTTATAAATCATAAACCATAAAATCAAATTTTATTATGGTAATCAATTCACTTTAATTTTATTTACAACAATGTTTGATAAATTAATATTAAGAAAATAAAAATAAATAAAGGAGAAGTTTTGTGGAGGTGATATGAAAAAAAAGAGAATAATGCAAAAGGTAATGAGTGGGTGTGAGCATGCACCACAATGCATGTGTCACAATTTTATATAATTATTTCTATATAAATATTTTTTAAAAATTACATATTTACTATATAACTATATTAATTTATATTTTCAGCAAAAACAGCCCTATAAAACAATTAGAGCCAAATAAAAAGCTAAATTTTNTAAAAAGCTAAATTTTATTTATATTTTCATTTTATTTTATATAAATAATTATTGATAATAAGACAAACTTATATTAAGATGCTCGAATAAAAAACACACAAAAGCAAATATATAAAATTAAAAAAAAACCAGAGAACTCGTTTTTTTCCGACCTTATACATTAATTAAATACTGACACATAATGTACATAGTTTTTTGCTGTCTTATATATATGGTCACCCTTTTATGAAGTATCGACACGAATTTTGGACTAATATGACACAAGCCGCAGATACTAACCTCTCCTTCCAGAACCCTTGGCTGTTCATAGGAGATTTTAATGATATTAGGTCTAACTCAGAGAAGAATGGAGGTCCATACAGACCATTGTCTTCTTTCCAGGTGTTCAACAAACTAATATCTGCATACGGACTCCAAGATATCAGAACTGTTGGGGGCAAATTCACATGGCAAGGCCATAGACATTCACACTATATCAAGTCAAGAATCGACCGAGGTATGGCAAATTGTGAGTGGACTGACTTATATCCATATGCATATATTGAATTATTAAACTGGTTAGGTTCAGACCATAGACCCCTTATTCTACATATGGAATCTAATTACTGGAAACCTAAGAATATTTTTCGATATGATAATAGATGGCGGTATGATCCAACAATACACCAACTGATACAAGATACATGGTCCTCCAATTGTGCTGCTTTATCACCTTATTGTTTTGAACAGGCACTAAGTACATGTAGATCTGCATTGGCTGTTTGGAAGCGAAATCATAACACCAACTCCAGAAATCAGATAAAGGAACTTAAGTTCGCAATTCATAGAGCGTATAATTCTCATACACCAGATTATGTTTCTATTGCTAATTTGAAATCTCAACTTAAGCAGGCCTACAGATTAGAAGAAGAATATTGGCAAACGAAGAGCCGCATTGACTGGCTTTATTCTGGAGACAAGAACACATCCTTTTTCCATGCCAAAACCAAACAAAGGAGAGCTTTTAACCGTATCACACACATCAAAGATGAACAAGGGAGAATATGTACCAAGCCAGAAGCAATTCAAGAACATTTTGTGCACTATTTTCAAGCTTTATTTACTTCAACCAATAATCATATATCTGATGATATTATCACTCACATTGCACCATGTATCACAGATGAAATCAATGGAGAACTTACCAGACCAGTAACGGAGGCAGAGGTGCATGACGCTGTATTCTCGATCCACCCCAACAAAGCACCGGGTCCTGATGGTCTGAATGCAGGATTTTTCAGGAACCATTGGGATATCATTAAGTCAGGTCTGATTGATTTTATTCGTTTATTTTTCGAGCATACGTACCTAGACCCTAAAACCAATCACACAAATATATGTTTAATTCCCAAGATAGCCTCTCCAAATACAGCCATGGATTATCGACCTATTAGTCTAGCCAATGTATCCTATAAAATCGTTTCAAAAATATTGGCTCAGAGGCTAAAACCTTGGTTCCCACAAATAATATCAGAAAACCAATCTGCATTTGTGCCGGGTAGACTTATAACAGATAATGTGCTTATAGCTCATGAATTGTTGCATTCATTAAATACCCGTCCAAGAACATATGACTCTATGGCTGTTAAATTGGATATATCTAAAGCATTTGATCGAATAGAATGGTCCTTTCTTAATGCAGTAATGACTAGAATGGGATTCAATATCAAATGGAGACAATGGATTATGAAGTGTGTATCCACAGTTTCCTACTCAATCTTAATAAATGGAGTCCCCACAGGAAATATTATTCCCCAAAGAGGTATACGACAAGGAGATCCTTTATCTCCGTTCTTATATGTTATATGCACAGAAGGTCTATCTAAACTGATCAATTTTAAAGTGAATCAGGCTAAATTGACTGGCTTTAAAGCTTCTAGACAAGGACCTATAGTATCTCATCTTTTATTTGCAGATGATTCCATGGTTTTTGCAAAAGCTACTACGGAAGAATGCTCAGAACTACTCAACACCTTGCAAACCTACCAAGAAGCATCTGGTCAAGCTATCAATTACCATAAATCTGCACTTGCATTCAGTAAAGGTACTCCTTGGTGCACTCAAATGAATATTTCTAGATTACTTGGCATAAAGAAAATAGGAGCAATTGATAAGTATCTCGGGGTCCCAGATAGAATAGGAAGAAGTAAATGTGAGGCGTTTTCTTATTTAGTGGAAAGAGTACAAACCAAACTAGCTAACTGGTATACAAAGCTGTTATCCCCAGCTGGAAAAGAAATACTAATAAAAGCTGTTGCAACCTCGCTTCCTTCCTATACAATGTCTTGTTTCCTCTTGCCTAAGCGCCTTCTGAATCAACTAAATTGTGCTATCAGGAAATACTGGTGGTCCTCAGGAACGCAAGACCGAAAAATAGCATGGATCGCATGGGACAAGATCATACGATCTAAAAAAAATGGGGGTCTCGGAATAAGAGATCTCTACAGTTTTAACTTAGCATTACTAGCTAAGCAAGGTTGGAGAATATTAAGTTCCCCGAATACTCTCCTGGCCAGAATATATAAAGCTAAATATTTCAGAAAGTGTTCATTCCTAGAGGCTTCTACTAATGCACAAGCAAGCTATGCATGGCGGAGTATCCTTAAGACCCAGCCTTTGCTTAAAAAAGGATTAAGATGGCGAGTTGGAAGAGGAAACATGATAAATGTATGGAAAGACAATTGGCTGCCTACGCAACCATCAAGACCAGCTAATGGCCCAGGCAATCTCACACATCCTGATCTCCATGTTCGTGATCTAATTCTCCCAGGGACAAATCAATGGGATAGACAGCAGCTTGATACATTGATAGAACCAGCTGACATACCCTTCATTATGCAGATCAGACCCTCACATAGCCAAGCACCAGATCATGTATCGTGGACGCATACTCCTTCAGGTACCTATACAGTTAAATCAGGTTACTATCTTCAGCTACATGATACACAAGATTTGGACAGGATGAATCAAGATCAAGGAGAATCACTCACTGAATTGCAGGCAATGACTTGGAAGTTAGACGTTCCACCTAAACTTAAGCATTATTGGTGGAGGGTAGCCCACAATAGTCTTCCAGTGTCTGAAACTTTAGCATTACGTGGGTGTCGGGTAGACGACCAATGTCAACGATGTGGCGATGCACCTGAGACGATTAATCACATGTTATTCCAATGCCGAGTCTCTCGAGAAATCTGGCAATTAGCACCTATATCTATCCCAGATTCTAACCACTTCAATAATATGACATTACATGGGAATATCAGGTGGTTCATGCAGCAGTATTCACCTACAAGCTCTAATACTAGTTTATTCTCCTTTATAGGGTGGCGTATATGGAAAATGCGGAATCAATTAATTTTTCAACAGCAACTGGAAAGCATACCAAACATCATCAACAAATCCATAACTGATCAAGAGATGTGGCTCAAAACTAAAGAACATCCTATGCAATTGTCTACAGCATACACTCCAATGCAACACAATCTGCCTGCTGCTCCATCACCATATATAATTGCCGAATCACAAGGGAAACTAAGCTGTACGGTAGATGCCTCATGGAGCTCACCAAATCACTGTGTAGGATTTGCTTGGACCCTCTGTAACAGCACAGGAAAAACATTAGTAACTGGACAAGGCTCTATTATGCCTATGACTACACCAAGAGAAGCAGAGGCCTACGGTTTACTCCTGGCTGTACAACAAATGCGTAAACTCGGCTACTATAATATCAACTTCATGGGAGACTGTAAGAACATTTATGATAAGCTCAACAAATTCAAAAAGTCACTTATGCCCAATCCTACACTGTTCTCATCAACTGCAACCATCGTACAGGACATCATAGCTCAATCATCTCCCCCATGTAATTTTAACTATGTATCGGTCAATCGGACAATGGTCCATAAGGTTGATCAACTTGCTAAGGATGCTCGGATACACGAGCTACGCTATAAGGTGACTTGGTCATCTTTGTAACACTTATTCAAATCTAATATACATAGTTGACAAAAAAAAAAAACTATTTCTCCAATTTTTTTATAATATTATAATTTTATTTTTATAATATTAGTTAAATACTTGATGTTAACATCAAAAGAAGCTATTATTCTCTTACACACTACAAAGACTTATTCTTTAATTCTTGTTATTTATTTTTATATATAGTTTAGTTCTTTATATTTTGTAAACTATATTTTTATTTCTTTCTGGATTGAATAAAAAAAATCCAATAATGAATATACGTGTTGTTTCATTATTTTTTGAAAAATATAAATATCATATTTTTTGCTAAATTAATTAGTTTAAATATTAGTTGTGGACCAAATGTTTGCTTTATAACTTATAACAAAAATCTAAACACCGTGAAATAGAAATTAGAAATAAAATAATAAAAAATATGAAAAGAACAATTCTTTTTTTTTCACGTACCAAAACAAAACCTAACAATTAAATATATAACAAACAATGCCATAGGAATTTATTCCACAAAAGTTCCAAAAGAATCTCATATATATTATTAATAAATTAAATAAATACATAATAAAATCTATAGAAAACGAACGTTGGAATTTCTATTACCTTTCTATTTCAGACAAATAGCCAAAATATATTTTTCTTTTAATGTTCTTCACAGCTTGCCCTCATTATTAAATATTAAAATTATCTTTCATTTTATTCTAAATTTCTGCAAACACACTTAATGTTTCTATTTTAGATTAATAGTGGGTTGAATTTAATATTAACACTAGTCATATATCTGTTTTTGAGTGAAAATTATAAAAATTAAATAATTTATTAAATGCTATTATTTTTAGTTAGATTGCAAAATAATTTATCATTATGTTTTTGCAATAAATATATATATATATATATATTTAATAAAAATAAACCATATGTAACNAAAAATAAACCATATGTAACATATATATATATATATATATATATATCACTGTAAGTAACACATGTTATAGAATGGAGGAAAATATCGTAAGTTATTTATAAGATTAGTTACAAATTTTCTACGTTAAACCTGATCATCAAAGAATATAAATATATGAAAAAATTGTTGTTTTTAGTTAATTAGTAAATTTTTAAGCTTAATTTGTTATTAGTGAGTAAAATAATTTATAATCATTTTGTTTTAGTCATACTAAAATTTGATATTTCAAAAAATAAAATATAGTGATATAATCCATATTGATAATATCTTTAATTAGCCTTTGAACCATACGAACAAACAAACACTATATACTTTTAAATACAATAAATAAACTAAACATTTTAGTGCCTAAAGCATCTCTCTAATGTGTGGTTATATCAAATATTATAATTAAAACAATATCATATTAAAAAAATTTATAATTAAATATTTCCTTAAAAAATTTCCTCGTTTTATACGATAGTGGAGGTACAAAAGAGTTGACAAACGAAAAGCTAAGATAAAATCATTTTCTTTGCAACAATATAATTAAATTGCAAATTGTTTGACCTTTGTAAAATAAAATAATTTATAATATGATAATGCCATTTTTTAAGTAAAAGGCTAATGTCACAGTCCACTGAAATTTTAGTCAACTATTTTAATAATTATTTTACATCAATTTTTTATCCAAGAATTATAGTGTACTAATATATTTTCTGAAGGATTTTTTCACGAATATTAAATAAAACAAATATGATTCTCACAGTCAAAATTAAATAAAACAAAAATGTAAAAAACTTGTATATATATAATAAATTTAATAAAAGGAAAATGATTCTCACTCAACAAAATTAATAAATATCAATAAAGACAAGTTTTTTCATACTAAAAAGTGGTTGTGCTAAAAAAAAAAATATAGTTTAAACTTTTTGAGTGTTTTCACCAAGGAGAAATTTTATTGCAAATTACTTTCCGGTGGGGTTAACCGTCGGGAAATCAGTGGTGGTGGTCGTCATCATCGCCGTGACCGTCTGGTGGACCACCAGGACCAACCACTTCTAACTGCCATTAAAACAAAAACAAATTTCAAAATCCAAGCTCAGAAATATCCATAAAGGCTCCACCATTTTCATGAATCTTAAGTTGGCAAAAAAACATCTAGACTTTGTTTTTCTGGCAAAAAATTCTTCCGTTAAATTATCGTTAGTATCTAATTAAAAAAACGATGCATTTAAACTATAAAATTTTAATTTTAATTAACCACAATTATTAACTTTTAATTTTAATGTTTAAACACATCGTTTTATTATATTAGAGACAAACAATGATTTAACGGATAAGTTTTTTCGGAAAAAAAAAAAGTCTAAAGGTTTTTTTGGCCAGAAAACCAAACTCCAAGGGCTTTTTCGCCACCTTGATAGTTTAGGTTTCTTTCGCCAACTTGATAGTTTAGGGTTTTTTCGCAAAAAAAAACAAAATCTAGGGATTTTTTCGCCCAAAAACCAAAGTTTAGAGGTTTTTTAGCCAACTTGATAGTTTAGTGTCTGTTTCACCAAAAACGGATAGTTTGGAGGTTTTTTCGTCGCCATCCCTAAAAACTAATACTCCAAAACTAACAAAACTATTTTTTGCATAATTAGTTTAAAGTGTTTCTCTACTGTTAACATAACATATTAATCAGCAGGAACTAAGTTTAAACTTACCTCGAAGTATTGAGTGCAAACTGGGCATTCAAATGGCTTTCCCTTCTCTAGCCAGAACCAAACGACGTCGTGTTCATCTTCTGCAAGTTTTCAGGAGAAAAGAAGAGTAGACCAGTGATTGGTAGAGATAATAGATGGATATATTTATCGTATTGAAGATCTTTAACAAAAGGGTGAGTAATCTTACCGCCTTCGCCACCGGGGCATCCGACGATTCTCTTGTCGTAGTATGACTTTATGACAGAAGGAGCTTCCTGAGATAACACATTTTGAATATTAGAGAGGTTTATCAACATTGTTAAAGCGTAAACTCAGTGATCTGCTGAAGAAAAGGGCTGGTTTAAACAACCCAGTAAAGATATAGAAGATGATAAGAAAATGAAGAACCTCAAATCTTTCGAGATTGTGATGTAATCATGTGTGCAGTTGTTATATGATTAATGAATTCAATGAAAAATGTTTAAACACTTGGGGATTTAGATTGGACTCATAATCCACATAGACATTTTAAGTATTGATAGTGTAGAACTTTTGTCATCATCATCAAGGTAAGGAATCATGAACAGTAGTAGGTCATAAGGTAACACTTATAAGAGCAGTGTCCATGTTAGTGAAGAATGCTACTTAAAGCTACTTGAGAAATGTATGCAAAAGGACTCGATAAATACATCCCCGAAAGATCCGAACAAATAAATCGGAGCAGCTTTAGATATGGCAAGTAGACAAGCAATTGGACATATAATAGAGCTGAATACTGTACACTAAGGACGTTCAAAGTGAGAGAATACTACTGGTAAAATAACAGAGAATACAACTTGATCCAAACAGGCCAAGAAAAGAACAGCAAGAACCAGTTCAAAGAGGTCGACCAGACTTTAACTTTCAGATGATTAGGTTGTTTTGAGGTTATTGAAACATTTAAACAACATGGGTTAGGCTATATATCATACTCCACTAAATTGGAGTGTGTGGTTAGTTAGATGTTTTGAGGTCATTGAAACATCTAAACAGCATAGATTAGGCCATATTTATCCTACTCAACTAAACTGGAGTACGTGTAGTTTGCTAGGTTGAACTTGTTTTATGTATACTGACGGTTAATCCAATAAAAATTCAGGGCTGGCGGGAATTTCGGTTCGATATTGAAAGGAAAACCACAGATTTAGAGAAATTTACTAACCTTTGTTCCAAAAGGACCTTCAGGGAAATCAATGTCGAGCAGCTTCTTTCCCTATAAAACCAAGTCCAAATTAAATCACAGCTCTTGGAATGAAATACATAGCCAGATTCTAGTCTTAGTTAGAGCTAATCAATTATAAACATAGATATCTGCGAGATGAGAAACAGGCTTCTCTCGAACTCAAATTTTTTAAAATGCATATACACATAAACATAAGCAATTACCTCCAGTTCAGCTTCAAGCTCCTCTCTTTCATGTCCAGTGGCGATGGGCATTACATCCTCCACCTTCTTCTTGGCAGGAGTCTCTGTTGCAAGATAAAATTATAAGAACAAGTCCTACATCCTCTTTCATAACTTCAACGAACAGAGAGAATAAAAAGAAGCTAAATAAGAATCTATGGACCACAAAAGAAGCTTAAGCATGATGACTTTCTCCAGCTCTTCGCCCTAGATAGCGACGGAAACCTAAGAAACCTTGATTAAGAAATGGCGCAAACATTAATCAAATCTTATTCACCATTTTCGCCAGCACATTAACTATCTCTGGGAAAAATACAGATTCAAACCTATCCTCTTAATTCCATCACACTAATCAAAATCCGCATTCGAATCTACAAACGTATACTGTATCAACAGAAGATCTGAAAAGACAATCAAACAAAAAACTACAGCAAATGTTTATCTATCACCTGATTCAGAGCTGAAATAGCGAGAGAAAACAGACGAAGAAGCGGAAATGGCGGATCGATTGGCAGCTAGATGGAGACCAGCACCAGGCCTGGAAACGACCAATCGACGAGACGATGTAGCAGCAACATCAGCTGCTAGGGTTTTGAGATTAGTAGAGACGATTCTTCTCCACATGATGTTTGATGATGCGTGGTGATCTCAGGTCACGTCCTCCCACTCGAAGAATCAAAGAATCGAACGATTGTTTGAGCGAAATGGTTAATGGCGCAGCCAGTGATTGATTCCCTTCGAGGGAATTGTCAATTGGGATTCACTTAGCACGTGTCAAGTATTCGCACGTGCGAATCGAGTATCTTTTGGAAAGACTCAAATTACTTTACATGGTTTAGATTTGGTCCGGTTTAATTTGGTTTTGTTTGGTATGAATTAAAAATATAAACTTGTGATTGAATTTGTTTGGTTTGCTTAGTTATTTTTTTTTCTAGGCTTAGTTTAATTTTCTGTTTAAATTTATGTTACTTTTGCTTAAAAAACACAAAAATATAAATATTTTTATGATAAAATATACGAACAAAAAAGTTT
>KE152133.1:205770-217621 GCA_000411095.1 Aethionema arabicum | reverse complement strand
TGTGTGTATATATATATATATATATATTAACGGTTGCTTTGAGGAAACAAAGTCCAACTAAAAGATTATTAAAATTGACGAAAAAAAAAGATTATTAAAAGACAAATGATGCGACCAACGGACCAAAATACATTTTGTCATGTAAAATAAATGAATATATAATTTTTTTTCTCATATATTGAGAAAAAAAATATAAAATATATTATAATCAATACAAAACTTTTTGTTTAATTAAATCTAAAGATATTTTGTAAATGTAAAAAGAATACATGTATTTCTACAATATTTTTTAGTTAGTAGATATAAAATTCTACCAATGTATATAAACTACTAGTTAGTATGTACTAAGTTTGATAGTTTAATAAGCGTATTTATCATTTTTTTGGTGAAAGTAAGCACCTACGCCAAAATAATAAAATAAAACAAAAATATCATATTAATATATATTTGATGAATTACCTAAAATGCCCTAATTAAAGCATTTTTTGCAAATATGCCCTTTTTGTAGGGTTTACCAATTATACCCTTGAATCTATTGTTATGATATCTTTGCAAAAAATGCTTGAATGAAGGAATTTTCTAAATATCAATTATGCAAAATGCCCTAATTGAATACATTTTTCCAAATTTTTCATAAAGTGTTAGGGTATACCACTTATAATGTTGCAAAAAAGGCTTGAATGAGGGCATTTTTGTAATTCCCCCTATATATTTTAATATCAAATGATTAATATTTTACGTCAAGTTGCAATTTTCAAGTTGCATATACTTTTTGTTAACTTATTATGTAAACTATTTTTCTAGCATTCACTAATATATAAAATTTAAAAGATCTTTGAAGAATATTCTAATGATATTTCGTAGAAAAGAGAAACAATGCAAATTGATTTGATGATAGAAAAATACAAATAGCAAAACGCGCTCGTTTAGCGTTTTATGCCGCAATCCACTGCTTCGATCTCCACGTTAACCGCGTGCACAACATGCGAGAAAAGGTTGTAGAGTAATTCCCATAATACCCTTAGCTCTTCGTTTATAAAAACCCAAGATTAATGATTAGCAAATCAGTACTAAAATTCTAAAAATTACAATTTAAACCCCTAAAATTTTACCTAATCCATCTTCTTCATCCTTCAAATCCCTAGAAATCAAGAATCTGCAAATTTCTGTTTCTACCTACATTTTCTCTTCCATGGCTATGATTTTGTCATGCTCAGCTCCTTCCACGATTCGAGCATCTAACAGATCCGAATCTGTTAAAAAATCGGATCCGAATCGCAAGAAATCTGTTGCTTGGTGGGCTCCTCTCTTTGGATTCTCCACCGATCCCGATTACCTCAACATCGAGATCTCAAATCCAGAGAAAATCGATGTTTCTAGGTCAGATCAAGAGCCTGATCGATCAGGTCAAAGGATTCGACGTGGTTGTCTTACGGAGGAGAAAGCTAAACAATTAAGGAGAAAAATCGCAGAAGCTTCCACGTTTCACGACGTTATGTATCACTCCGCGATTGCGTCTCGCCTCGCTTCTGATACCGCCGGCCGCCGCGTTGAAGAGGAGTAAAGCGAATTCGACGTCGCTGTTATTCTCCTCCGGAACACCGGAAATGTAATATTTGTGTATTCCTCTAGGATGCAGACTATTTTCTAATGGTGCGACTCTTTCTTTGAAACCGTTGGATTGTGTAAAATCTGGACCGTGTGTAATATTGTTTATTGTAGACCGTTAGATCTTAGATTATTCTTGCTATGTAATATTCTTTTTACAGATTTGGTGGAATTGTAACCGTTGGATATATGCATATATAGATATACATTTATTTGGTCACATTTATTCGGTTCAATATTTTAAAGAAACAGAAATTATGGTATTTTAGAACTATTTGGATTTATTGAAAAATCTTTTAACGATCGAATTATTTTTTTAATTCATGACCTTTTTAAACTTTAAACTTTTATAACCAGATTTTGTAAAGAGAAATTTTAAATTAAAACATGAAACTATAGTATAATTAATCTAAATTTTGTTTAATTAGATTTTGAGATTACATTTCAATTTTGTGGTTAAAATTCAATTTTAATCTAAAAAATCTAAAATGATTTAAAACTCTTGTTTATCAAAATTTAATGTTTAAAAAACTATTTAATGTTTAAAAAACTACTTAAAAGTTTTGTTCACCAAAATAAAATAGTTTGGAATTTTTTTTTCTCATGTGAACCATAAAATAGTTTGGATCCCAAAAAAAAATATGTTTACATTTTACTATATTATTTATTTATGTGCATAATTATAAAAAAAAAATACCATTCACTAATCAAGATTCTGGGGACATATGTAAATCCCAAAAGATATGGGCGTATATGTAAATAATTAGAAAATACAGGGGTTAGTATACAAAGAATTGTCTTCCCAAATTCTAAATCCCTAAACTCATCGCACGATCAGATTACTCTGCTTGTATAATAAAGCACATCAATTTCCTCTGCGATTTGCCCCTTTTTTTCTTTTCACAGTTTTTAATTGATATTTTCGGGAGGCAGCAATTCACTGTATCTATTAGATTTATCAAAGTTTTAGATTCGAGATTTTCTCCTTATTTACATGTAACAAAAGAAAAAAAAGGGAATTAGACCGGAGTATATTGTCGGTGCTGTTGTTCTCTTGATTTGTAGATTGATTTCTTCTTCAATTCTGCGTTGATTCGATTAGGATTAGAAAACCCATAAAAAAAGGTTTCAACTTTAGGGTTCAAGCGTATTGAATTTTACCCAATTAGCTGCTAGGTAGAAAAAAAGGGTTTCTTCTTCTGTGTTGTATAGAAAAAGGAGATGGATAAGAAGAAAGTCTCTGTTCCCTTAGTCTGCCATGGCCATTCGAGACCTGTTGTGGATTTGTTTTATAGTTCAATCACTCCTGATGGTTTCTTCCTCATCAGCGCCAGCAAAGGTAAAACTTTTGATTTGGTATTGTAAAATAGGATTCAATTTTGGCCTAGCTTAACCTAGAATTCTACAACATCAATTTTAGATTGTTCTTATTGTTATGCTTTTGCTAGTTTTTAAGAGTTGTTTGATGGTTATTAGATTATCATCCAATGTTGAGAAATGGGGAAAGTGGAGATTGGATTGGTACATTTGAAGGGCATAAAGGTGCAGTGTGGAGTTCTTGTTTGGATAACAATGCTTTACGAGCTGCATCTGCATCTGCAGATTTTTCAGCGTATGTGTTTAGACATCTGTTTCTTGATGCATTTTGCTTTCTAAAATTCAACATATATCATCAATTTTTCTCTTATTTCTTCCTTTAGGAAAATATGGGATGCATTAACAGGAGATGTGCTGCATTCTTTTGAGCACAAACATATTGTTCGAGCTTGTGCCTTTTCTGAGGTGCGTTTAAAGTTATTTACACTCTGCATATAGCATTTTTTTAGCTAGTTAACCAACTAAAAGGAACTCATAAGCCTTTATATCTCTGTGGTTTAGTTCATATATTCTGCATTAGGCATCATTTGATTGCAAAAACAAAGCATTTACTTATCATGTTTCTTTAATCAGGACACAAACTCGTTGCTGACCGGAGGATTTGAGAAAATTCTCCGTGTTTTTGACTTGAATCGGTTAGATGCACCACCTACAGAAGTTGATAAATCTCCTGGCTCCATTAGAACTCTCACATGGCTCCACAGTGATCAAACAATATTGAGTTCTTGCACTGATATTGGTGGCGTAAGGTATGAACATTATGAATAACAAGCCATAGCTTGAGAGATCTTCTGATTCTTGATTTTTCTTATGTTCTGATAGGTTATGGGATGTGAGGAGTGGTAAAATTGTTCAGACATTAGAAACTAAGTCTCCTGTTACAAGTGCTGAAGTTAGCCAAGATGGACGGTATATAACAACTGCTGATGGTTCAACTGTTAAATTCTGGGATGCTAACCAGTAAGTTCTCATTCCCAGAACACAATTCTGATCTATTCGTTACTTGTTTGTAAAAGGAGACCAACCCTTTCTCTGTTTTTCTTTCAGTTTTGGACTAGTAAAGAGTTATGACATGCCCTGCACTATCGAATCTGCTTCTCTGGAGCCAAAGTCTGGCAACAAGTTTGTTGCTGGTGGAGAGGATATGTGGGTCCGAATATTAGATTTCTTCACTGGCGAGGAAATTGGTGAGTCCCTCTCAAAACACTTAAAAGAGATAGTTTCAAGAATTGGGTTTTGATTGAATATTCAATATAAGACCATAGCCAAATGAGATTTCTTGATCATAGCTTCTGCTTTTGTGGTCTAGCTTGGTCTTTGTGATTTTGATGGATCTTTAAGCAAAAGGTTTTGTGAGAGTTTTGGTTTCTGATTGTGCAATCTTTGTTTGTCTGAACTTTAGGATGCAACAAAGGACATCATGGTCCAGTACACTGTGTAAGGTTTTCTCCCACGGGTGAGTCCTATGCCTCAGGATCTGAAGACGGTACGATCAGAATCTGGCAAACAAATCCTTTGAATTCTGAAGAGAACGAGTCAAGTTCAAGAAAGGTGAAGCATGGCGTGGATGAAGTTTCTAGGAAAATTGAAGGTTTTCATATCAGCAAAGAAGGGAAAGCAGGAGAGAAACAATCTGAAGTTTAAGCTTTAATGGCTTCCCGTAGATTTGATGTCTTAGTTCTTGTTTTCACTGTGTTTTGTTTCCAGACTGAATTTACTTGGAAATAGAAGAACAGCAGAGTCAAAAGACTTTTCTTTTGAATCTAAGCAAGATTCTTGGTGTTAATTGTTATGTTTTAAATCTCAGGGGTGGTTTTTATGACATGAACAAATAAGGGTCTGTTTTTGTAATTTTTTTGATAACTTGATTATATATTGGGCTTGGGCTGTTGGGCTTATGGAGATGTAATTAGGGTTTGAGTAGAGGGGTAAAATGGTAAATTCAAAGTCCTTAAACCGCCTTCCGGATCTCTCTGTGCGATACATCTATCGAGTCCCTGAGCTTCTCTCTCTTTTTATCTGCTGCGATCTCCGGTTTCTCCCTCTCTCTCTCTATCTGCGAGAATTGACTGTGAGATTTTTGGCGGGAAAATGTCGGGGAAAGGAGCTAAGGGGTTGATTATGGGGAAACCTAGCAATAGCGAGAAGGATAAGGACAAGAAGAAGCCTATTACTCGTTCGTCTCGCGCTGGTCTTCAGGTATTCTCTCTTCACTCACTCTATTCTCCATTCGTTTTGGGGTTTTAAGTGTATATCCATGTTTGCGTGTTTTTGGTTATTGAACTGCTTTTATATGCCCTAACGATGAGTAGATCGTGTTAAGTTGCGGATCGGGTAGATTTTGAGTAAGATGACGAAATCGGTTATGTAATAGGGACTCGCGGATGCGAGATTTGCTTTGTTTTGTGTCTATTTGATGGACATTGATTCATTGAGCTTTTGATGCTGATAATGAACCCGATCTTTTGATTTCATGAATGTTCTGCTCCCGTCGTGGTAGAACTTTCCTTTTTTTTTTTGTTTTAAACAGCTTTTGTAATATATGAACTGTTTCAAGGACTAGCAATGAGAGATTTGAGTGAGTAGTCGTGTTTATGCTACTTGGGATAGTTTAAGGTCTCAACTGCGAATTAACTTACAATTTGTGTCTCAAGATTGTGAACTCTTGATTCAACATACTTGAACAATGCTTTCTAATGATTGATAGATCTTACCGGTTAGCTCGAGTCTTTGTTGAATCGGGTATGAGATAGCTCATAATCCAAAGACAGATGTTTTATCAAATTTCTCTATGTATTCAAAGGAAACTGATTTTTTTGTTTCTCGACCTTTTTTTGCTCTATTGTGGCTAAATCGATTCTCTTGTGCAGTTTCCAGTGGGTAGGGTGCATCGACTGTTGAAGACTAGGTCTACTGCTCATGGAAGAGTTGGTGCAACAGCAGCTGTCTATACAGCAGCGATATTGGAGTATCTCACTGCAGAAGTATTGGAGTTAGCTGGTAACGCAAGTAAGGATCTGAAGGTGAAACGTATCTCACCAAGGCACTTGCAGCTTGCTATTCGTGGTGACGAGGAGCTCGATACCCTCATTAAAGGAACCATTGCTGGTGGTGGTGTCATTCCTCACATCCACAAGTCTCTCATCAACAAATCTGCCAAGGAATAGATTTTTAGTGACCGTTGCTGATCTCTGCTTTGCTTTCCTGCTCTTTGTGTGTTTCTGAATTGTGTTTGATGAGACGCTAGAGAGCTCTTTAGGAACTCGTTTTTATTATTCAATCAGCCCTACCTTGTTAGAGACCTGAGCCAATTTCTCTTATCTTAAAACTTTATGTATTCGGTGATTATTTTAAACCATTTCTGACTACCGTATGGTTTGTTCTTCGTGTAAAAGTTAACAGGTTATTACAGAAGAAGCTTGAAAAAGTAAATTCATGGGTTTGCATGCTTATCTACTCCAATTCTATGGTAAGGTTTTGTATTTATCTGTGCAGGGAAACCATTTTTTACATGATCATATGATCAATCATCGCTGCAATTAAAGCACAGGGGATGAAGCGAAGCGAATTGAAAAAAACACAGGTGATGTTCGAAATTGGGCAGATATATACTTGGCTTAGCTGAATGTCTAAGCTCCAACTCATGTGGTGAAGGTCAGGTGATATCGATATAAGGCTCTGGTTCAGTTTGAAACTGGTGCCTACTTTGGTCGATGAATTAGTCGCTGAGAAGTTATATATTTGTGTACAGTCGTTGATTTCTTGCAGGTGTTCTTCGTTTGAGATTTGTTTATATCTTATGTAGTTTTAGGTGTCTGTTAGTCCAGGTATCAGTCTGCAAACGAAAGAACTGAGAGCGGAAACAAGTGGCGTGGGACACTCTTCGTGTGGCAGGTGGCCGCATCCAGATATGGCTATAAATCTCTGCACGTGTACAAACACGTAGACTTGGTTTAGACAACGATAACTTAAAGCTGTGAAAATTCTCTTGTGACAGGATGTGGAACTTACAGAATTGGCAAGTTTTGAAGCAAGAGCTTGTGAGGATTTCAAAGGGACAAGAACATCCTCAGCTCCGGCAATAACCAAGACCGGAAGATCTCCCATGGAATTTAACAGAGCTGCTGCATTTTGAGGTGAGAGGACCATTTCATAAGATAATCTACTTATCTCGTTGAGTGCTTCATCCCAAGCTTCTAAACACAGAGGAGCCTGAAATTTTAAAGAATGCACTCTGTAAGGTAACGGTTATTTCAATGGCGTTATATATGGTTACAAAGTGATTCAATGATTTTACCTTGTAGAGCATCATGACTTCGGTTGTTAACTTAGTGGCGTCACACCAAGCACGCCGGTTCACCAACTGGGTTATTTCGGTTCGTAACAAAGGACGGACCAAATGCTTTTTCCTTAATGAAGTGTGGAGAAGTATCCTCGCAAAAGCAGGTACTACTTCTCTTGATAAACTAACGTTTATTAAAACCACCCCTTTGATTGTAATCTGTGGATAATTTAACACCAAAGCTTTATTATGTCTATGTCAGGGACAAAGTCATAAGCTTCTCAAAAACACAGAAGTTAGAAGAAGTATTCATACATTGCATTTGAAGGTAGAAGATGCTTGTACTCTCTCCGCAGCTCTGAGAGCAAGCAAACCTCCATCGTCATGACCAACGAGTACAACCGATGAAAATCCCATCTCGGAACAAAACGAAAGCAGTAGATCAACCTGTCGAGAAAATGCCAAAAGAGATCTTATCATGTCTCAATCCTTAAACTGACCAAAGGCAAGTGTTCTCGTATTTGACAATTACCTGGCTTTGGAGCTTGTAAGGGTTAGCTAGATTTCTCTCCTCCCAGTCTTTCCTGAGTGGTCTAGATGTTAAACCCCATCCAGGCCGGTCATATGCAACAACTCTGCAACCAAGCTGCCGCGACAACTCTCCCATTACATGTCTCCAAGAGAAGACTCCTCCTCCAAATCCATGAACTAGAACTACACCAACACTCCCATTTGCTTCTAAGTGATCCTCTGGAGTCATAGGATCCATTTGATTCATATCTTCTTTTTTCTGCGCAGGAAACAAGCTAACGGGAATGGTCCGGTAACTAGCAGCCAGCAGAGGATCATACAAGGAGGATCTATCAGGCTGAATACTGTAACTTCGATGTAAGTGATTGCTTTGAGTTTCTGCAACTAAGTTTGAAATCTGCTTGTCTAGAAATCTCACTCTTCCTGCTTTCATTTCTGCTGCATAGCCACTTACCTCCGGAGAACTAGACGGCGAACACTGCTTGTAATGGACAGTCAAATCCTGAATCTTGATGAATAAACTGTCTGCAGTTGCAAGCAGTCTTGGGTTTAGCTCTTCTCTATCCAAAGCTGTCCCCTTGAAAGAGTTTTGTCTGAATTCACCAACATAAGTCAAGACTCTGAAATTTGACCGTGTAAGTGACTGACGATGAACCTTCTTATACCCCACAAAACCCGGTTTACAAGACAGAACCTGCAAACCAAAGTTCAACACAAAGAGTCAGAAGCTAAAATCTCAAGAGATGAAGCAAAATCCAGAAAACTCAAAGCAACCCTTACAGCTTCCTGGTCAATCTTATGGTACATAAGCTTCCTTCTAGCTCCACAGCTCCTCCGGTAAGCTACCACAACATGAGCTAAACCGAAAACCGCAGAAGAAAGTAACAAAACCGGCATAGCCCAAGATGTCTTAAAGTAATAAACCTTTGGTCTAACCTCAGCTTCAAGATGAGTGAAAACAAAAGCTTTAACCAAAAGAAGAAGAATCCCACCAAATGAAGAAATCATCACTGTTTCAAGATAAAGACCATAAGCTAATCTTGTATCTTCACAAAACCAAGAAAGACCTGTTTTTTCAAATCAATGGCGGATACAGAATCAAAGACAGTATATATAAAAGCTCTGTTTTTTGAAGTTAAAACAAGAAGAGATCAAAATTTTCCGTACAGATAATGGCGAGAGATCTGAGAAGAGAGAAGATTGGTACATCAATTAATGAGCTTCTGAAACTATACTGATGAAGATGCTCCTTCATGGAGTGGCACGTGAGGCACGTGACACAAGAGACGATAATACAAGGGATTGCTATATCAGTGACTGCTACGAGAATTGGTAAAGATGAAGCTAAGAGAGATGCAGTCATGGCTGCAATGAAGAACATTGTTCTTAAACATCTTCGAGCTTTTTCTGCAATTATCCATGACTTCCATGACGCCATTTTTGACGGCGAAAGCTTCTGAGTATGGTGAATTGAATTGGGAAAATTGTTGACGGCGATCACGGTGGCTGGATTTTTGACATTTAATGGTTTTGTGTTTCAAGTATGGTTTTATTTTTGCTTTATATATGGACCACCATGTTCATATTCAGACAAAACTGGTCATCTTTAGCCTATATATATATATATATATTATCTTATAGTAACAATTAATTTCAAATTAATTCTGTTTCTCGACTCTTATAGAAAGCTTACTTTTTAAATTTAAAGGAGGACTATAAACCAATTTATATTTGTTTAGTTTATATATAGATTATATTAATTTCGTAGTAACTATTTATAATTTTTTTTAACCTCTGCATATTAATTATATTAAAATGGAAATTACTTCAATTTTTTTTTATTTAAGACAGATTTTATATTAAGTTTTTAAAAAAATGAGTATAAGATTTTTTGTAGACAATGTTTTAGACGGAATAAGGAAAATAAAACCACAAATTGAAGTGATTTACGAGTTTAGTTTTGAAAATACAAGTCTAATCAGCATAATGATTAATCAGTACCATGCATAACTTGATTAAAAATAATATTAATAATGTGTAGTATGAGTTGTAAGATAAAGTTGAAAGAGATGAGTGGAAATTATAATAAATAGATAAATAAATGAAAAATGGACCAAAAGACAGCAAATGAAAAGTGTGTTGGAGGGAGAGTAGTAGCAAATTTAAATTATGAAAAATAAGCATGTGAATTTTGATTGTTAGGTTCAATTCTTTTATTCTTCCAGCTATATTCTTCTGTCTTTTGTCCCCTTTTTTTATTATATATATAAGATTGTGTTTAAATAATATATATTAAAATAGTTACGAAGCCACCTAGAAGAACAAACAACTTGTTATTTGTTTTTATTGTTTATATATTATATTTAAGCAAATGAATGAATTATTTATTTAAAAATTGAATAGAATAATAATCATTTTATTTGTCATTAGACTCTTTGTATTTTTCAGATGTGCTAGACGAGTTAATTATAATTAGTAAAAGTAATTAGTAGTTGATTACTTATTACAAATTCACCCAAATATATTCATATGTTAAAAAAAAATAATGAAGAAAAGTTGTTTATATATATAGAACTATATAAGTATGTGTCAATAAAAGATATTCATACGTAAAATTAATTTATTAAAAAATATAACATTTTTTCAATAAGCAATATATAATACAAATATTATGAACCACCATGAGACAAAACTGGTCATCTTTAGCCTATATATATATAAAAAAAAATTGTTATTACAATCCTACTTTTCACAATTTAAAATTTTTGAATGGTCTTTGCTAATTCTTTTGTTCTACAAATTAATAATGATTTTTTTTTATTATTCAATTTATTTAGCCGGTAATTATCTAGATAAAATTAAGTAGTGACGGTTAGATAGACAAACTCTTATGATATATGGTTACTATATTATATATTATTTTGAATCCCATTAAATTAATTTTAAAAGATTTATAAATTCTAAATTTATTTATACATTTAAATTTTTTCTAATTTAAATATTTTTAAAAGATTAAGAAAAAAATGATACAAACTTTTAAATGATAATTTTTTTTTGTTTTTAAGTTTTTGCTCAATGTTTTAAAATTTCAAATTAAGTTNTTTATTAAATCAAAATATATAAAATAAATATTTATTAAGGGATGATATAGAAAAAAAAAGAAAAAAATTAAAATAAACTAACTTCAAAATTCTAATAATTTACCTACTTTAAAAATCCAAAAAATATACAAAAATATCGTTTAAGAAAAACAATCTGTAAAACAAAAAGAACCATTATATTTTATTTATTCCGTATATTGTACGAACAGTTTTGATAAAATAAAATATTAATATTAGTTTATATATTTAAATTTAGGAGAAAAAATTGGCACTAATGTTGTTGGATTTTTTCCCGTGTAAACTTCTTTATATAGTTATCTAATTATTATATATTACATAATTAATTATAATAGAAATTGTGTTCTTAGCCGATCATATCTGGCTTTTTTGCTTAGATATATTTGCAAAATTTGGATTACTGCCATTTTGATATGATAGAGTGTTGTTATCCGACTTCGACAAGAAGAAATACACAAACCTGTTTCTTCTATAATATTTATATCGTATTTATATAAACAAATAAATGGATAAACTAATAAATAGTTAATATTAATAATAATGTACCCAGCTACTGATAGTCTGATACATCGTTTTTAGAAAAACAAGATAAATAATTTTATATATATTATAGGGCAATTATTTTATTTACATAACTTCCATAAAATATTAAAATAAATCACCCATTCTCAATTATTTGTTTACATATCCCGCTCGTATTATAATTAATTTTAATTTCATGATTTTATGTTCCCCTATTGATTGATACGCAGCTTATGTTATATCATTAAATCACCTTATAATTTTCAATTATTCAAAAAATAAAATAATATAAAGGATTAAACCATAATACAATATACATTTTGGTCAGAATATGAATATATTCGTTTTTTAGTCAGTATTTATATATGGGCCTAATTCTTACTAAATAAAGCCCAATAGTTTTTAAACCTCC
>KE152133.1:193173-205581 GCA_000411095.1 Aethionema arabicum | reverse complement strand
GACCCGACATAAACCGGGTCGGGTCGACCCAAGCTGGGTTAGATCTCTATGATGACGTGGCCCACATGAAGAATGGCTTTTTCTCACCAACTCTCCCACCAAACCCCATCTGACCCCACCAACCCCATTGCAGTAGGTGAAGAAACCAATAATTTATATTTTTTCCTTTTTTATATTTTATTTTTATAATTAAATATATAAAATTTAAACATACTCATAATTTGATTGGTAAGCTCTATCATAGCAAATTAACAAAATTATTTGTGTAATAATTACGCAATTTTTTTAATATAATATATTTATTTTACAAATTTAAAGATAATTATTTTTCGTGATTATAATACTCCTAATTGTTTTTCAAATATAAAAAATAAATGGCATTTTTTTATTTATTTAATTTCCGCAGTATTTATTAATATTTACACATGTGTTTTATAACATGTTAATTTTTTTTTATATAATTAGTTGTAATTTTCCAATTTTTTATTTATTTGATTACCATAATTATTATTTCGTATATATACACACAATAACACCTACTCTTTGGCGGAAAAAAACAGAGTTAAATTGAGAGACACTCAAAACGATGTCGTTAGAGGCGGAGAATGGACCGAAGTCAACGCCGGTGAATTTCTGGGGTGATATGCCGGAGGAGGAGTACTATACTTCCCAAGGGGTGCGTAACACCAAATCCTACTTTGAAACACCTAACGGCAAGCTCTTCACTCAGAGCTTTTTACCCTTAGATGGTGAAATCAAAGGAACTGTGTATATGTCTCATGGCTATGGATCCGATACTAGCTGGTTGTTTCAGAAGATTTGTATTAACTTCTCTACTTGGGGTTACGCCGTATTTGCTGCTGATCTTCTTGGTCATGGCCGTTCTGATGGCATCCGCTGCTATATGGGTTCGTTACTTCGTTAACCCTAAATTCTAAGCTAAAAATTGAAATTGGCGGGAATTTGTTTCGATTTAAGTCAAAATTGGGTTTGAAATCTTATGATTTGCCTTCAATTGAAATCTGAGAACAAATTGGTGTTTACAAATTAGGGATTTATGATCTAGAGGAACAAATTGTGTTTTCAAATTAGGTAAATCAGAGCTTAGAAATTGGGGTTTTTTTTCTTCTTCAGGTGATATGGAGAAAGTTGCAGCGACATCACTTTATTTCTTTAAGCACGTTCGTTGCAGTGAGCCGTATAAGAATCTACCAGCGTTTCTCTTTGGTGAATCCATGGGAGGTCTTGCTACACTTCTTATGTACTTCCAATCTGAACCTGATATCTGGACTGGTCTGATGTTCTCTGCTCCTCTCTTTGTTATACCTGAGGATATGAAGCCAAGCAAGGTTCATCTCTTTGGTTATGGCTTACTCTTTGGCTTGGCTGATACATGGGCTGCAATGCCAGATAATAAGATGGTTGGTAAAGCTATCAAGGACCCAGAAAAGCTCAAGATCATCGCATCTAACCCAAACAGGTACTAAAAACTACATGAACCAGTTATGTATGATATTAGCTTGGTGATAGAATTTGAAGGTGTTGGATATTACAAGTAGTTCATCAAGTAATCAAAGCTTGAATCCTCAACATTTTCTCTTATCTCTCTTGCAATGGCCGCCACCTCGATGCAATTTAGCTCCAAACACCATTGTTGGTCCACAAGATTTTGATCAAATGGAGCTTTGATGTCTGAATTCCCCTTGCAGAATCTTGACATTTTCTCTTATCTCTCTTGCAATGGCTGCCGCCTCCATGCAATTTAGCTCCAAACACCATTGTTGGTCCACAAGATTTTGATTAAATGGAGCTTTGATGTCTGAATTCCCCTTGCAGAATCTTGACATTTTCTCTTATCTCTCTTGCAATGGCTGCTGCCTTGATGCAATTTAGCTCCAAACACCAATGTTTGTTTTAATGAAATGGAGCTTTGATGTCTGAATCCCCCTTTGCAGAATCTATACACTTTCTCTTATCTCTGCAATGATCGCTTCCTCGATGCAATTTAGCTCCAAAACCCATTATTAATTCACAAGATTTTGATCAAATGGAGGTTTGATGTCTGAATCCCCCTTTTGCAGATACACAGGTAAACCAAGAGTAGGAACAATGCGAGAGCTTCTAAGGAAAACTCAATACGTGCAGGAGAATTTCGATCGAGTAACAATCCCTGTATTCACAGCACACGGTACAGCAGATGGAGTAACATGTCCCACATCATCAAAGCTACTATACGAAAAAGCATCAAGCGCAGATAAAACACTAAAGCTCTACGATGGCATGTACCACTCACTAGTCCAAGGAGAGCCTGATGAAAACGCTGAAATCGTATTAAAAGACATGAGAGAATGGATCGACGAAAGAACTAAAAGGTACTCATCTAAAACCACTTGATTCACATCAATCCCTATCAGTTTCTGTCTGAATTCAAGAACACAACTTTATGATGTAATAATATGTATATCATCAAGAAGAGATCATATAACATTAATGAGAGTATGGGTTTATGTTGATTACAAGTTCTAGATGTTTATTGTGCATATATGGTCGACATAAGAAACAAAGCAAAGGTGGAATCTTTTTATGAGTTTTGGAACATTGTTATGGTGTTTTATGTATATAACATAAGACGACAATGGAAGTAAAAGCAAGATAGAGAAAGACAATAAAAACTCTTTTTTTTGTCTTGTTTGTGTTTAAACTCAATCTTGTTCCTTTGTAAGTTAAAAAAGAGTCCTAGAGAATATGTCAAGGAAACGTCTACATTGCAAAACTTTGGAATCAACACAAGATCTTGTCTTTATGTGTACTCTTATCTGTATCTTCTTCTTCCCTCAGCCTCTCAATCTTTTACAACATTTAGATGATTTTATCTAAAATTTGTAATAAGAAAAATGACTAAAATATTTTATATTATCATCAAAATGTTAGTTTAATATTTTATTTATAACGAAAATTGATTTAATTTTTAATTTATAAAATATAGTACAAAAAATTTCAAATTTGTTAAATGTAATAAATTAGTGTCTACAAAATTAATTCGTCAAATTATATCGTTAAATTTTGTCAACTAATTAATAGTTGTGTAGAAAATTTAAAGTTTTATTTAACTATATTTTATAAATTTTTTTAAAAGTTATAAATTTTCTTAGACATTTTTGTTAGTCATTTTCTCGTATAAACCCCAAAACCTAACTTTATAAACCCCAAAAACCTAACTTTAACAATCTCCCTTAAGCTTAAATCTTAAAATCATATAAAGTTTGTAACTTCCATAGATAATACTTACAAAACTTCAACAATTTGGAGGTTTTTGATTCTTGAAAATGGCAAAAATTTGTAATTTTCCTCTGGAAGTTTTTGGCCTGAGTCATAATGAGACGACGACGTTTCAATGAAAGACAATTTCAAGAAAACAGAGCAAAAGTTAAAAACTTTGCTTACACATTTATATAAAACACACACACAAAAACCTCAATCTTCTTCTCTTACACACACACAAAACAAAAACAAAAAAATGGAGAAAACCTCTTCGCCGGAATCTGCAACAACCTCCGGCAAATCTCCGATTCATCTTCAACTCATTTCAACTTCCATTAACGAAGAAATCGACAATTCTTGGTTCGACGAATCTTGCATTCTCGATATCGATTATTTCGTTAAAACCATATCAAGAATCAAATCTAAAAACGTTCGTCCTGATTTAATCGGATCAATCATCACTCATTACGCCGCCACGTGGCTTCCTGATCTCACCGGAAACCTCCCAAATTCCGATGAAAAATCACCGGAAAGTACTGTAACAGCTTTCTTGATGAAAAAACGTTTCTTTCTCGAAACATTAATCGGAATAATCCCACCGGAAAAAGACTCTGTTCCTTGTAATTTCCTCCTTCGTCTTCTCCGAACAGCAAACATGATCGGAGCAGATTCAATTTACAAAACAGAGCTTGAATCAAGAATTTCATGGCAGCTTGATCAAGCTTCACTTAAAGAGTTAATGATACCTTCGTTTAGTCATACTTGTGGTACATTACTTGATATTGAGCTTGTAACAAGATTAGTGAAGAAATTTACTAAATTGGGTAATGAAGGAGTTAAAAGTGGAGGCTCTCTTGTTAAAGTAGCGAAGCTTCTTGATTCTTACATGGCGGAAGCAGCCATTGATAATGATTTAAAGCTTCAAGAGTTTATAACATTAGCTGAAACTCTTCCTAGTCATGCTCGTGTAACAGATGATGGATTATATCGAGCTATTGATACTTATTTCAAGGTAAATTCATTTTAAAAAAAATGTGATTTTGCTTATATTTATGATAGATTTTTTCAATTTTGTTACAATTAACAATTTGGAGTAAAATTATTATAGTTTTGGTACAAAATAGTTGTGGTTATTTTTTGTCAACAAAAGTATGTTACTTTCTTTTTTAGGGATTTTTAGTACTTTTTATATGAATAGAAGTTTTACGTTTTCTATGCATTTTTTTTACAAAAATACCTTTCTAATTATTACAAAAAATGAAAGAATTTTTTTAAAAATATTAAATAATTAAGAATAAATGTGTTATTCTATAAAATTTTATTAATAATCGTGTATTGCGGTAAAAAATATTTATCTTATATTACGAAACAAAGAAACTATTAATCATTTCTTTTCACAAATAGCTACAATATGGTTTGTGAGAAAAATAAAAATACCAAAATAAAAAAATTTCAATAAAATTAATAATGCGACCAAAATATTTGTAGCTCTATTTGGTTATAGACTTTATGGTCTAATCATTTGCTATGATCTTGTAACATTTTATATTTCACATTGCTACTATTTTTTTGGTAGCAATTTGTTACGACATGTTTTTTTGTTACAATATGATTATTGTCACTAATTTATCGTTTATTTTAATTTGCTAAACAAACAAGAGAAATTTCATAAAATTTCCTAATCCACTTTGATTTTTTACAAATACCATAATTTATTAGTGTCTTACAAAAATGTCTTTATCTAAATGTGATAGGATATTTTTGCAAAAAAACATGTTAAATTATGGCATTTGTTTAAAATGTCCCATAAAAACAAATTATTTGGCTATAGTTTTAGGTTGTAGCAATTTCACTTTTATTCTTGTAATGTAAACTTCAACTTAAATATAAAATTTTATTGATTCTTTTTCCATTGTTAGGCTCATCCTGAGATGTCAAAGCAAGAAAGAAAGAGACTTTGGAGAGTTCTTGACATCAAGAAACTATCAATGGAAGCATCTCTTCACGCTGCACAAAACGATCGTTTACCAGTTCGATCCATTCTTCAAGTTTTGTTCACACAACAGACAAAACTAAGTCAATTCAGACAACATAGTGATTGGAATGGATCATCTTTTAATGGCTCTAGGAGTCCAATACCTTCAAGATACTTAGAGATTAATGATCCTTCAAGGTGTGTATCGAAACGTGAAGTTATGAGTTCACAAGAAATGGAGATTAGGAGATTAAGAGATGATTTAGAGAGGTTAAGAAGTGAATTTGGAGCTTTGAAAATGCAAATAATGGAGAAGAAGTGTAACAATGGAGGAGGAAGTAATAAAGGGTTTTTTAAGTGGAGAAAAATTGGTTTGATGAAATCAATTAAGACAAGTGTTGATGTTGTTGAGAAAGTGAAAGGTGAAGGAGAAGAAGAAGAGTTTGGATTTGAGATTCAAACTCCTTGTAATGTAAAGATTAAGAAAACACCTTCTAGATGGAGAAAATCTATGTCTTGAAGTTTAGTTTTAATTTTATTATCATTAATTGTTTTGTTTTTTTTCGTTTTTTTTTTAATTTTTGTAGAAATAAAACTTTATTTTCCGTATTCGAATTTAATTTCTAAGATTTAGTAATTAAATAAATAGAAACCCTACAAAATATGTTGGTCATATTCGAAAATAAACTTTGGAAAATAAATATTTTGGGATATTTATATTTTTTATTGTGACGTAATTTTGTGGTTAACAATATACTATATATTATGTAAATAATTAATAATACTATGTGTTTTGAATCTAAAAAACTCATATTAATTTTTTGATTGGTTATGAAACTATATAGTATTGTATACTAAATTTTACTTTAGATTTAGAACATATAAACTATTAAGGGGATTTGTATGACCTCATTCAAGCATTTTTTGCTCTAATTATGCATTTTTTTGTAAAAATACTCTAACATTATACCAACATTATAAGTGGTGTACCCTCATACTTTATGAAAAATTTGTAAAAATGTATTTAATTAGGGCATTTTGTATAATTGATTTTTAGAAATTTTCTCATTCAAACATTTTTTGTAAAAATATCATAACAATAGACCTAATGGTATAATTGGTAAACTCCACAAAAGGGCACAATTGCAAAAAAATATTTGAATTAGAGTATTTTAGATAATTCCTGGGCTATTAATTGATAAAGTGATTATCTATGAATTTTACTTAGATTTTAGAACATATAATACTATTAATATATTCATGAAATTAACAATTACGTCAAGTAATTATTTATGAAATTGTTTAATTAATAAAGTGATTATTTACCTTTTTCTTATATTATTTTTGTTAAAAAAAATTACAGAAATAAAACTTAATTTTTCCATAAAATAAACTTTTGTTCACAATGTGATTTCTAAGATTTAGTAATAAAATTAATGAATTAATATAGACTAAGAATATAAGTAAGTCAAGGTCAACGGGAATCGCACTTAGACATTATCCCGTCGAACACGCCTCTCCCTCTTGCATGTTTATAACTTAAAGTCAACTACTCACTCAAAAATTATAAGTATATTGGACCACAACAAATTTTTAATAATAACTTATTTCATTTTAGATCAATGTATATTAAAAAGATAATTTTTTTATTTGTATCATTTGTATTATAGATCTAAGTAATATTAAATTTGATTCGTTGTAATCGAAGTTCAATTTTAAAAAAACATCCACTACAAACACAAAAATAAACTAATTGTTATCTAATTTGATATTAAAAAAATGTGTAGTTATCACAAATAATGATTTTTTTCGGAAAAAAGCAAATAATGAATTTATATAATAAGTTGGTAAAACAATTAATACATAAATATAAATAAATTAAATTTTGTAGTTGAAAAAAAAAAAATTTGAAGACTTTTCTTCTCTGTTCAGTCTTGCTCTCTCTACTTATAACTTATGGCTTAACTTCGTCTGCAATCACCTCTCTCTTGATCTCTCTTCATTACCTTTTTGATGTTTCTTCTTCACCAATCGAACATTACAGAGAAACAACACAAAACCCTAAAACCCCTTTTCACAACACTAACCTAAAGTCTCAATCTTTACCACTTTGAAATACCCCAATCTGACATGACAACGGTAATAAATCTTCTTCTTTTCTTCTTTTTCTCAACTGGGTTTTTCTCTGATTTGGTAATTTCTTCGTTCTCGGAGTTCAACTTTGACAAATTTGATTCAGTACCAGTTGCAGAAAGTGTATCAGCTCCATCAATTAGTTACGATCGGATCAATGAAGTGAAAAAAAAGTGCAAATCTGTGTTATCTTCAGCTTCTGATTTGAAATTAGAATCAATTTCTAGGTCTCGTAGAACTAAAAGAGTATTAGGGTTTCAATACGGAGATTGGGTTCAAGAATCTGGAAATTCCCCAATTTTACCTTTCAAGTCTGAGAAAACAAGAACGAATTCATCATCAAAGCCACTAAAGTTAGCTTCTTTCTGGGTAACAGATCTAGATCTTCCTCATAGAACCAAGAAATACATCGCCATTCATGGAGTTTTACTTCTAGCTATAACAACATATCAAGAGCTACCAAATGAAGTACCTAATGGATTTCGTGAATTCGAAATGTGGCAAAGTCATACTCAACTCAAGATCACATTTCAAGGAATTTATACAGAAAACGATGAAGATAAAGTTATGTGTTTACTTGGTGAAACAATGTTACCTTCAAGAGAAGCTGATGATTCCTCTAAGAATCCATGGAAATGGGTTCAAGAACATCCATCAGAAACTCCTCCATTGTTACAAGATGATCAGATTCTTCTAATTCTTCGATATCCGAAACGATTCACCTTACGAAACAGAGTGATTCAAGGAGAATTAACAAGCTTAAATCAAGAATCAAACCTCAAGTTTTTCAACAAGATTCATCTGTTATCTCAGCTAGGGAAATCATCTCGCTACGAATTCGATTCAGAGGAGGAGTTAATATCAAAAGCTTGTGATCCATATCCTTATAAAAACGATAGCTTTTTGAATTCAGGGATCAAAATCTTCAAAGGAAAAGGATTCTGTGATCTTCTTCAAAGATTAACTTATAGTTCAGTTCTTACAATACTACCTAACTGGAAATGTAACGGTACGGATGAATATTGCAGAAAGTTAGGTCCTTTTGGTTCTAATGAAGAAATTAGTTCTACAGATGGGAGTTTTAAAGGTGTGAGATTGTATATTCAAGATGTACATTGCGAAGAAACTGCGGCTAGATCTGAAATTGATGTTATTACAAAGGTTTCAGCTGTTTTTCGAGCTATAGATCCAAAGGAGAATCCTTACATTGGAGGTTTGAGATCAGTTTTGAACAATATGACTGTTACAGCTGAAGGAATCTGGAGAAAATCGAGCGGGCAGTTATGTATGATCGGTTGCCGTGGTAGCGATTGCAATGTTCGTGTTTGTTTATACATTCCAGCTTCTTTTTCGATTCAGCAGCGGAGTATACTGACCGGAACTTTCTTTAGTTTGAATACCGAAAAGAATTCGACTTCTGATTTCTTCCCTTTATCATTTGAGAAGCTTTTGGAGCCTATGGATATGCAGAATTACTTTCAGACATCGAAACCGGTTTATAGTTACTCAAAGATTGATGAAGCTGGAGTGATTCTTGAAAAGGTTGAACCTTTTTCTTTCGAAACTATGATCAAGAAGTCGTTTCTTGAATTTCCGAAGCTAGAAGATTCTTCGGATTATCTTTCGAGTCTTTCTCTGTTAGCTGAGGATCTAACCATTCATACATCTGCGTTTCTTGATCAATCCTCGAAGAAAAGGACCTCGGTGACGAATATTGGTTTTGATATACTTTCATTCGGTCCATTATTCGGTGTTTTCTGGCGTTTAGGAAACGTTTCCATAGCCGATGAACAGATTCCTTACCACACAAAAGCTGAATACACTGAGAAGCAACTTCTTTTGAACATCTCAGCTCAAATTTCATTCATAGGACAAGATTTCGGTAACTTTTCGGTTATTTATTTAGAAGGTTTATATGATGAACATGTTGGGAAAATGTTTCTTGCTGGATGCAGAGATGTAAGAGCTTCATGGAAGATATTATCCGAAAGTAATGATCTTGAATCTGGATTAGATTGTTTAATCGATGTTACGATCTCATATCCACCGGTTAAATCAAGATGGTTAGCTGATCAATCTGCTAAAATTTCGATATCGAGTCGAAGATCAGAAGATGATCCTCTTTACTTTAAACCATTAAAGATCAAAACATATCCACTCTTTTATCGAAAACAACGCGAAGATATCCTTTCTCGTGCTGGCATCGAAGGTATTCTTCGAGTTCTTACGCTTACTTTCGCTATCTGTTGCATCACAAGTCAGCTGTTTTACATTAGAAGCAATACAGATTCAGTTCCTTTTATGTCACTTGTAAGCTTAGGAGTTCAAGCTCTTGGTTACAGCTTACATTTGATTACAGGAGCAGAAACTCTGTTCAAAACAAAAGCTCCAACATCGTCTTATGTTGATCTTCAAAGAAATCAATGGTTTAATGTCACTGATTACATAGTCAAACTTCTTGTTTTGATCTGTTTTCTACTGATTTCAAGACTTTCTCAGAAAGTATGGAAGTCTCGAACCAGATTACTCACTCAAACGCCTCGAGAATCAGTTCCTAGTGATCGGTATGTGGCTTTCGTCGCTTTGATCTTGTACACATTGGGATACATTCTTGCTTTGTTCTTACATCCTTCAAGAAGAGATCAGATGAACAACAATTCAGAGGGATTTGGTGTAATTGGTGAAAGTTATGGATCTGGAACTAAGTGGTGGCAAACTGAGACTGAAGAATATATTGGTTTGATTCAAGATTTCTTCTTGTTACCGCAAGTTATCGGTAATTTGATGTGGCAAATCGATTGCAGGCCGCTTCGGAAGCTGTATTTTATCGGGATTACGATGGTTAGGCTTTTTCCTCATATCTATGATTATATCTGCGGTTCAGTTCCTGATCCTTACTTCATTGTTGAAGAACATGAGTTTGTTAATCCGAATTTTGATTTCTTTAACAAGTTTGGAGATATTGGAATTCCTGTTACTGCAATGTTACTTGCAGTTCTTGTGTTTGTTCAACAAAGATGGAGTTATGAAAAGCTTTTTAAAGCTGTTAGTTTTCGAAGATTTCGGCTTCTTCCTTCTCCGTCTGCTAAGTATGAGAGATTACAGTCTTTACCTACAGAATCTGAATTGGTTTCTGGAGTTTATAGCAATGGAAATCGTGATAATGATCAAGATTGATATACAAAAGTTTTCTTGATTTTTCGACGTTTTTTCGTGGCTGATTTCAACCAAGAAACTTGTTCAATGTAAGTAAATCTATGTTTTACAATGCTTTCTTGAGTAAAGATTTGAACTTTTTTGGTATCTATGAGCTGAGGATTCTCGAGTTTGTATCAATGGAAATCAAGATTGATATACAAAATTTTCTTGATTTTGTGTATTTTCATCTCTGATTTTCAAACGAGGAAATGGATCAATTCTTGTGGCCAGAATCTTGTTCATTGTAAGTATCTATGTTGTACAATGTTTTCTTGATTAAAGATTTGAACTTTGGGGTATCTAAGAGCTAAAGATTTGAACTTTTTGGTATCTAAAAATTTGAATTTTTTGGTATCTATTAGCTAAAGATTTTAACTTTCTTGGTATCTATGAGCTGAAAATTCTCATAAGATCTTGAATTTCAATACTTTATTCGATATATCGTAGAACTTGTTTTGCATCTTTAAAGATTTGTATACATTAAAGAGTTTAAAGACCGCAATAAGCTTTAATAGGGCAGACTGATTTGTAACCTGAATCAGTTCGATAAAATCGAAGAAGACCGAGATGATCGAAAGGTTTATACATTAAAGGATGTTCTTGATCAACAAGTTCTTCAGGTACTTCAATTACTCCATTGTTGAATGCAAACAATCCAAGAGAGTATCGATCAGTTTCGCCACTCACAAGAACTTGATGTCGCGGAGACAAAATTCTATCGTTACTCCACGCCTGTTCTCGACATCAAAAAAGGTACTTAACTTCAATCTAATGTTATATGTTGACGAATTTTGATTGTTTACTTACCATTAATGCATCTCCTGCAACAATTATGAACAATGAAGGTGAAGAGAGATTGATTTTGATGTGGTTTCCTTCTCTTGTTTCGATTTCTAGACCGTTTACTTGATTCTGATGAAGAATTGTTGTGAAGCTTTTGTCCGTATGAGTTATGAATCCTAAGTTGAGATTGTTGTTGTTTGGTGCACGGTTCTTGAGGAGACGAAGAAGGTAAGTTGTTGAATTTATGTATGAATCATAGTGTTGAGAAACATTGTAACTCTCGAAAATCATCTTTGTTATCATTTGATCAATCTTGGCTGTGAATTCTGCATACTCATGAACACATTCACTGAAATACAAAGCGAAATCAATGAGCTTTGTTTAGGGTTTTAGGGTTTAGGGTTTAGGGTTTGGGGTTTAGGGTTTAGGGTTTTGGGGTTTAGGGTTTTAGCGTTTAGGGTTTAGGGTTTTAGGGTTTTGGGGTTTAGGGTCTAATGAAATCAAGGAGTTTTAATTACGTTTAGAGCGGATGAAAATATGTTTAGATTGTGAAATCGATGAACTTTTAAAGATTGGAGAGTGAAATTAATGAATAAATTGGTTATAAAATTGTTTAAAGAGTAAAATTAGTGAAATTGAAACCTGAAATGTTGATTTCCTTGTGAAAACATTAAAGAAGTGAAGCTTTTTGTAGCTTCCATGGAAGTTGCATTATCAATGCCAAGAGATTCATGAAGAGGAAGAGATGGGATTTGACCAACATAACCACTTAATGGTTTTTCATAAGTGTTCTTCATTTTTGTTTGTGTTGGAAGATCAAATAGTATGAGTAATGAATCAAAGACTGAATTGAGGAGTTTTAATGGAGTTTTGTCTTGAAGATCTATGATGAAACAGCCATAGATCTCAAGTGCTTTTTTGATGTTATTACATGTTGATTTCCAGTAGATTGTTCCTGGTCTTAAGTCTTCTCTTGAGAAATCAATTGTTGGAATTGTCTCACACATTTTTTTTGTATTTTATTTTTGTAGATTTTTTTTATGGGTTTTATGGATCAT
>KE152133.1:182508-192854 GCA_000411095.1 Aethionema arabicum | reverse complement strand
ATATATATATATATATATATATATATATATTGTTTAGGAATTTAATTTTTGTAGCAATTCGTTATTAAAATAAATTATTTATTCAAATTACTAAAATACGAAACAAATCATCAAAGGCATTACAAAAATATTATAACAAAGAATTTTCAGGCGAAAACTCAGTTGAGTGTTTATAAAAAAACTACATAAAACCATGATTTGACCAAAATCAAGAAAACACCAAAAGAAAAAAAAAACCGATCATAATGGAATCAACAATCTTGAAATCCAAGATTCCAATTCTTGATTTCACAAGGCAACACTTAAAACCAAACACTCTTTCATGGCGTTCAACTTCTAAACAAGTTTGTGAAGCCTTAGAAGAGTACGGTTGTTTTGTGGCTGTGTACGACGGAGTAAACCACCAACTAGACGACGAAGCCTTCGCCGCCGCGGAGGAGCTCTTTGATTTGCCGTTAGAGACCAAACAGAAGAACATAAACGAGAAGCCATATCATGGCTATGTTGGTCAAATACCAATAATTCCTCTACATGAAGGTCTTGGAATTGACTTTGTTACTAATAAAGAAGATGCTCAAAAACTTACTAATCTCATGTGGCCTCAAGGAAATGATCACTTTTGGTATGATTGATTTTTGGGTTTGGTTCAAAATTTAATTTTGTTTTGACCCATTTTTTATATTTCTAGAAAGTTTTAAATCAAAGTTTTGTAGAATTTAAACTTTTTCTTGTGTGATTAGTTTTGAATTTGGTTTAAAATTTGATTTTGTGATGATTTTTTTTTATATATCTAGAAAGTCTTAGACAAAAGATTCTATAGTTTTTTTCTAAATCTAGACTACTTTTTTAGTGATTTTTGGTTAGATTCAAATTTTTTTTATATATTGTAATGATATTTTTCGATACATAGTTTTATTAAACCAAAACAAGTTATTCATTTCCAATGGTTATTCATTTTTTCAAAACTCTTGTTTATATTTGAGAAAAAATACCGAATAAATATACTCGTAAAAATAATTTATTCTTTGTTCAAAATCAAGAATTATTCATTTTTTACAACATAAATTTTATTCAAACTTAAAAGTAAAATTTTGAAAAAATAATCGAAAAAACCATAATTTTAATTTCTTTTTTTTGGCTTCTTTTTTTTGGTAAATTTTTTTTCTTTTTTGCTTCATATCTAAAGAACCGTCATTTTTGTAAAGAAACAATTTTAAAAAAAAATCATTTGTATATAAAAATTAACAAAATACTCAAATGACTAGTTAAACTACAAATATTTAGATTGCAATAATAATAATCTTTTTTCTGTTATATTCGATTTTGTAGTGAAACCGTATTTGATTTTTCAAACGCGGTTGCAGAATTGGACCGACTGGTAGTGAAAATGATATTTGAAAACTATGGTGTAGACAAATACTACGAATCACATGTTGAATCAAAGACTTATCTACTTAAGTTTTTAAAGTACTTAGGTCCAATGGAGTCTACACCAACACAAGCTTTTCCTCAGCACACAGATAAAACCTTCTTATCAATTCTTCACCAAAACAATGTTAATGGTTTAGAAGTGAAATCAAAAGATGAACAATGGATTCCACTTCAACTCCCACTTAACTCTTATGTTGTCATGGCTGGTGACATTTCCATGGTAACACTTTCATTAATATATATATATATATATAAGTTCATAAACTAACTATATTTGTAGCTTATTTCGACAAATTAAAGTACAGATTTTTATATGGAAATTAGACGATATTTTCATATATTAGATTCGAAAATTCATTTACTAGTATTAATTAATATAAAGAAAATTTTAATATGATATTTGTGAAATTCTATAGGTATATATTCAATGATTCGTTGGTTTATGAGATGTTTTTTACATGAAAGTACGAATCTTTACATGGTATCATAATTAATTAAAGTCAACCGATATGTCTATTTTGTTAAATAAAAAATTATATATTCATGATTCGTTGGTTTTGGAGAAATTTTCTAAATACACTTATTTAATGTGTATTTTCTATAAATGTTCATTTTTATGTCTTTTTTTTACAAAATACACCTTTCTATGATTAAATTTTAGTTATTTATGATTAATTTAGAATTTATTTGTTAGATTAATGATTACATCTTAAAGGTAATTTGGTTTATCAATATGTCAAAAAGAAATGTATTTTTGAAAAAAGACACATAAATTAATGTATTTTTATTAAACAAAAAAAAATCAAATTAGTGGATTTTTGCAATTATCCTTCGTTCTAACATGTATTTTGATAGAAAAATATGAATCTTTACATGGTATTAGAATCAATTAAAATCACTCAATTTGACCAAAAAAATCTTAAATTTGTAATTAACTAATTTTGAATTGAAACCTCGTAAACACTTTCTTAGGGTTGGAGCAATGGCAAGATACGTTCTTGTGAGCATAGAGTAACAATGGAAGGAGACAAAACACGATACACTTTGGGCTTATTCTCGTTTCTTACAGGCATTGTTTCAGTTCCTGAGGAGCTTGTAAACGAACATCATCCACTTAAGTTTAAGCCCTTTGATAACATTGCACTCATTAACTTCTATGTTACCAAACAAGGTCGTGAAGCCAAATCAACTCTCAAAGCATATTGTGGTATCTAAAGATGTCAAGATTTTATGAATTTTAATGTAATCTGATTGTTATAAAGTCGATTTTCAATAATATAAGACCAAAGTTTAAATCTTTTTCATCCAAACAAACTCTTCTTAAACATAACAGAGTGTTGTCAAAAAAGAACACAAAGAGAGAGATTTGAAACAGAACAAGTTTTTGAAGAAAGTTGATGACTTTGGAAACCAATCTTAACCCTTTAGCTCCTCGTCTTTGATTTCGTGAGGCTGGACCTGAAACCAAGAACTGTCGCGCGGGTTTTGGTGCGAGGAGATGCTAAAGAACAGCGCCGGCCCTGGGCCAAAGAGCCCAATGAAACATCGGTCTTGGCTCCTAAATTTCAGAGACCCCCCAAGTTACAAAAATAGACACCAAAACCTTAAAATACATTTACTCAGAAGCTCTGTCATGTAAGGCATTGAGCTTAAAGGTTAAGGAAAAATGTTCCAAAGAAGTATATAAAGTCAACACTTTTACTCATCAGATGTTATGTAAGGCAACTTGAGCTTCAGGGTCAAGGTAAAATGTCCAAAGAACTATATAAAGTCAACATTTTTACTCATAAGCTCATGTAAGCCAACTTGAGTTTCAGGTAACATGTACAAAGAAGTATATTATTTGTTGAGATCACATAATGTTCATAGCAAAACTGAAAGTGATGTTTTTGTCTTTGATTGCCTATGGAATATTTGACTTCAAAGTCATATATTCATTCACAAACAGAGAATTTGCCATCTTGTGCAGAGAATCAATGGAAGATTGATACCTTAAGAAGCTGAATTCAAGCTATATAAAAATGGCTTCTAACACATCAATTCAGTATCTCCTTCTTTGTCTAAGTAATGGGTTCTGAAACGCTTCTTCTTCCTCTTCAGCTCCCAATCATTGATTTCTCAGATCAAAACCTGAAACCAGGAACCCAAGAATGGGACTTAACCAGAGCTAATGTCAAGAAAGCACTACAAGACTATGGCTGCTTTGAAGCCTCTTTCGATCAAATCCCAATCACGCTTCGAAAAGCTGTTTTCGGTTCCTTGGAAGAACTTTTTAACTTACCTTTACAAACCAAACTAAGAAATGTATCCAAGAAACCATTCCATGGATATGTAGGTCAGTACCCAACAGTGCCATTGTATGAAAGCATGGGCATTGAGGACTCTTACGCTCCAGCCAACGTCGACGCCTTTACTACAAATCTATGGCCTCAAGGCAATGAAAGCTTCAGGTAAGTTTAAACACCATTGCTTTAAACATCAATAAGAAGTTAGATTCAATCCAAAATTAAACAAACTTTCTCTGTTACCAGCAAAAAGATTCAGTTGTTTTCTAAGCAGTTATCAGAGCTGGACATAACTATAAGAAGAATGATCTTCGAAAGCTTTGGACTGATGAAACTCATCGATGAACATCTCAATTCAACGAATTACCTCTTGCGAGTAATGAAGTACAAAGGACCTGAAACAGAGCAGGCTAAGTTAGGGCTAAATGCACATACAGATAAAAACATTGTCACTATACTTTACCAAAATCATGTAGAGGGTTTAGAAGTGCAAACCAAAGACAAGAATTGGATCAAAGTAAAACCATCTCAAGATTCTTTCATTGTCATGATTGGAGATTCTCTATATGTAAGTCTAATTTACTTAACTTTTTTGAGCAAACAGTAAGCAAAAAATTGACAATACACAAATGTTTTTTTACAGGCATTGTTGAATGGTAGATTACATTCTCCATATCATCGTGTAGTGATGACAGGAGAAGAAACAAGATACTCTCTTGGATTGTTTTCAATTCCAAAAGCAGGATATGTTGTGAACTCACCTGATGAACTCATTGATGAAGAACATCCTAGGTTGTTTAAACCCTTTGATCATGTGGAATTTCTTCAATTCTATTACACAGAAGCAGGACAAAGATCTGAATCTGCTCTCAAAACTTATTGTGGGTTTTAAATCAATGCAAAATTCAATCTCTATGTAACTTTTTCCACATCAAGAAGAATAAAAGATTGAAAATTTCAGATGGATTTCGTTAAATTGTGTGGTGAATTTAAATGGGTTTTGAACATTATAACATTACCTTATTTCAATTTACTAATACATGAGAGATTAGGGTTTGTTCTTGTTCTTGTGAGCGAGCTCTCGAGCCATTTCTCTAAGCTCTTCAGGTGAAGGAGGTCGAGGTGCTTCTTGAGGATTAAAAAAAATGGGAATTTTGCGCAATTTGCAGAGATTTAGGGTTTAATTGGCTGAGAAATTTGGGATTTTGACTTTTGAGATTGAAATTGATGAATTGATATGATTGGATACAAATTAAGCGCTAAAGTATGTCTTGAAGTAGAGAATTATTGCCCACTTAAGAACCGGTTAACAATAAAACACCAAAATCTAACCGAATTTTAATCGAATTTAACCAAAATGTTTTTAAAATAAAATCAAATCAAAAATATGTTTAGAATTTGATTTGTGCTTTTTTCATATCTGGCTTTTGATTGTTTCTAGCTGTAGATTTCGTTTTACTATCGGAATATTGCGAAAATATATTTTTGTATATTAAAAAGATTACAAAAAAGATTATTAAAAATCTTTAATTAGTACAAATAATCATTCAAAGAAATCTAAAAAACACTTTAAATGATTTATATAAAATATCGAATGATCACTAATTAGCGCAACAACAGCAACACTTGCATTTTTCGGTGCAGCAACAACAACAAAACAACGTAAATAACCTGCAAATAATTCATATATATTAAGAATTATTAGTAAATAAATAACCTAAAAAATAAACTATTAAAATATTTTAATATTAGAGAATTTGATTGTACAAACATTGAATAGAAGCATCCTTTCTCATTTTCTTGATTTTGGGCTTGATCATAATAATTCATATTTTGTTGTGCAGGTGCCTTCATTTTTATGTTTTCTTGTTTTGACAAATATTAAGCTTAGGCTTTGTGATGAGTATATATATACACACATTTCAAAACTACCATACATGTATCATCATCACATGACATTTAATATGGTGGATATGCATCAGGATCATTTAATTTGGACCGACTAAAGTTGTTATTAGTTATAACCTTCACCCAAAAGTACACACATCATTTAATTCTCAAATTCTGTTTATATAAAATAAATAAATTGAATAAAATAATTCAAGAGATTTATCTTTCTCGAAGGTTTAATTAATAATATAAAATTAAATGTTATTTAAATATTCATTTATATATTTTTAGAATTATAAACGAGATAGAATAATAAATATAAAAACATACATTTACGTGTATAAAAGAATATTTGATTATTATCATACAGAAATTTTACAATTTGAATATTAGTGTGTGAAAGTTTTATTAAAAAATAATTGAATATTATTATAAAAGAATTTTACAATCCTCTAAAACTACAATCCAAAATCAATTGCATCTGATCGCTTCATGATCCTTAGTCTCTTGCATGATTCTGTAAACATCCTACAAATTAAATTAAATAAAAACCATTAAAATTGTTTATTACAAATAATGAGAATATATAATATTTTGGCCAAAACTTTGAATATTACACAAAAACTATAAGAAAAATGGTTTATATATATAGAGAAACTTACTGCCAGGGTACATCTCCAATAAGCATCCAATCTTCATCTTTATCTTTATATATAATAACATATTCACAGTTTTCGTCATCTTTTAAGACTATTCCTGCAAATTTATAAATATACATAAGTCTCTAGTTTTTTATATATGCAAACTAAAAATAATCAAATTCATTTCAATATCTAAATTTTGCCGTTTTCCATTGTTTTAGAAGAATTATGCAAAATGTTTTAATTTAAGTAGTTTTTGTAAATATGTTCTAACGTCGGTGAATATACCAATAATATCTTTCGATCTAGTGCTATAACAATTTCGCAAAAAAAACGATTGAGTTATGACATTTTTCAAAATCTCTTTTTTAATATGAAAAAAATGAAAAGTAATTATATATATACTAACCGAGATCACGACAATTGAAGATTTTTTCAAGAATATTAGCGAGATCATCGTAGCTGTGGCTCGAACCAAGATCGATCTTCCTTAGATAAGGCACACCATCCATACAAACTTTCACATATCCTATCTTTTTAAAAGATTCTTTATTATCATTGTTCTTTTTTCTATAAGAACATATCGGTGGCCATCCCACCACTTGATTCTTAGTCGCAGGTAAATCATCATCAGTAATTGTTGAAACGATATCGTTTTTAATATGAGATGAAGAAGAAGAAGTCATCATTTCTGAGAATACCCTCTTCTTTTTCTCCTTAAACGTTTCGACGCCATTGATACGATCTCCTGGAAGACCTAATCTCAGCTCTGTAATCTCAAATCCAAGACCTAATTCCTTAGCCATATGTAACTTCCTCAAGAACTTCTCTTTGTTTATAAATGATAGTATATTGCATATCCTTGTGCTTTATATATGTTGTTTGGTTGGTCCTATAACGACCAATGAGATGTTAACACGTGGAGGGGACATTATCAAGGCAAAACCAGATGAGTAGAAGATGTGATGGTCGGTCACATGAGAGACATAACTTGGGTCCTTTTGTATATATTAAGACTTAATTTAAGGGAACAGATCCTACGGCTGTTAATATTTCTTCAATTATTTATACGATTTTCTAACGGTCCGATCAGTTTGGGATCTTTAGACCATAGTTTTTAAAAGTAAACATTTATACGATCATTCTCATGATAGGTAAATAAAATTGGATATATAGCATCATCATGAGTCATGAAAAATAAATGTTTTAAAATATATAAACATACTAAGAAAAAAAAATATATTTTTCTAAAATATTTACACATTTCTTTATTACTTTTTATTATTTAAATTGTCTTATTTTGTTTTGAAAATGATAAATAACCGATTTTAAACTATACCATAAAGAGAGATACAACTGTTCAAACTACTTTTATATTATATATAAAAATAGAATTAAATTTAATATTTTTTATATTTGATCGAATATATATTAATCTTCAATATTTTTGTTTCATAAGTATTTATTCAAAAAAAATTTGGTATGATTTTCCACGTGATTGAGTAGAGAGACACTCGACAAAAGAGAGATCATCCTTCAAGTATGCTCCCATTTTGCTTAGCAAAAATATGAAAATTTTATAAATTTTTAATATTAGTTTGGGTCCTATATATATATATTATATAATTTCATCAAAATAATTGGATAACCTTCAAACAGAATCAGCATATAATATTTGTTTGGAAAACAATTCCAATCCAACATTTACAATAAAAGTAAAAAATAAAAATAATTAGCATGTGAGCTCTTCAAGAATAAAATCAGAGATGGTTTAGTTAAAAAAAAATCAGAGATGAATGTTAAAAAAAAGAATAAAATCAGAGATCATAAGAAAAATATATTATTAATTTCATATACATTTTATAATAGATGTCATTGTTAAACTTTACCAAACTTCGAACGAGCACTGTTTTGCGTCAATTTTAGCTGAGAATTCATTATTTTTTCTATAATTTTGTTTTTTTGTTTTGTTGATTTTTTCCCAAGTTTTATTGATTTATTAAATACTAAAATATGTTTTAAAAGAAAACTCATGCGTAATCAATGATATTTGTACCAACTTGTGAGTTGTGACAATATATTCATTATATTGTAGTCAAAATTAAAAGTTAGATATATCATGTAAATTCTCAATACAAATTCTAAGATAACTGTTTCTATTTTTAAACTCAGTATCATATTATATTATTTAATAAAAGATATTTATTCTAAAAAAATAGTGGAGACAAAAAAAAAATTAGACTATATATATATCTTATAATCTAGTGATTTAACTTCTATTTTTCTTTTTTTTATAATTAAGTTATATATCCAACTTTGATCACAATAAGAATATTACTACAAGAAATTCATAGGTAAAAATACATTTTACTTTTTATCAAAAAAAATTGATATGTAAAAGTTTATATAATCAAATAATAACATAATTAAGTCATATATACATGATCTATAACACAAAATAAGATCTAAAATGTTTTTGATCTTCATGAAACCCAACACGAAGATACGCAAATCCAGATTCAAATAATCTTTCAAACCATTCTTTTTGTTTATAAACTGTTACAATCCATTAAAAAAAATCATATTCATCAAATAATAGCAAAATCTATAAAATGTTTAATAAAAACAAAATTTACTAACCTTGCGGTCCATTTGATGTTTCCCACCAAAATTGAGACATTGTTAACAATGCTAAGATTACACAATACAAAAACTTATTAGCCATTAAAAACCAGAGATGTTTTAAAAGATGAGATCTTTAAATTAACTTCTTTTATTCATTTTATAGACATCTTCAAATGTTATTGAACATTGAAATTTTAATTCAATTTGCTTTTTTAATAGTCAAATTAATGGGTTTAGGTCCTCAATTTTTTTTCCCTTAAGACACGAACTAGATCTATTAAGATATAAAGACTATAGTCTTTGCTCTCTAAAATACGTTAGAAATATATAAATATTTGTTTTTAAGTTAACGTATACCCAACTTTTGTTCTACCAATAATACTTTAAAAAGATTAATAAAAATATATTATTTTCCAAAATTATAGACAAAATTTTTATTTTTGTAATAAGAAAAACACCTTGTCTTAACTATATATAATCTCATAATAATACTACTACACGAATTATTCAGTATATATATATATATATATATTTATGTATATATATATATATATCACAAAATACGTACAAAAAAATCAGAAAACAATTACGTTTTCAAAAACTATATATACAAAATCTAAGAATATTACTCCCTCTGTCCCAAATTAGTTTTTATATGATATTTTTTGTTTTATTTTATTTAATTTTCTGTATTTTTTTATTTAAATTAAATAATTAAATGGTCACGATTGTGAATTTTAGTTTTTTAATTTAAAATCTAGAACTATATCGGTTGTTATTTGATTGATTATAAAGAATTGTTAAAAAATTATTTACATTACTTATTTATTAATTTGTGAATAAAATCCAAAAAAAATCAAATAAATTGAAACAGAAAGAATATTACTTAGGGTCTGACTGGTTTAAACGTTGCAGTTGCGGTTGCAGTTGCGGGAGTTTGCTGAAGCGGGCGATTGAGGTTAAAAGCGGAATTAAACTGTTTGTATGGCTGGTGTAGCGAGTGAAAGCGGGTGCGTTTTCAGGATAATTGTGACTGGTTGACAAGCGGATGTAAAAGCGGTTTAACGAAAAATTACCAAATTAAACACAATATATAATGATTAAAATACACTCATATACCATATTACAAGCATAAAGGAGATACCGTCATATAACCAATATAAAAAAAATGTAATTTGAATAATCTTCAAAATATATATAATAAATTTGTTAGGTTATGAAAAAATAACTATATATAATTGTATATTTAAATTTGTTAGATTAGAAATTACCCAAAAACTATAAATTGAATAGAAATATATACATATTAGTATTTATCGTGATTTATTTTATATTTTTCATCAATATTTAATTTGATTTTAATTTCTTTTTTTAAATTTAACTTTTTTTCCAACCGTAATCGCCCGCAATCATCCACAACCGCAAACGCAAGCGGAAATAAGCTTTTGATTTTCAGCAATTCAGAACAGTACGC